>PVKS010035191.1:0-20274 GCA_004027875.1 Aplodontia rufa
AATACTACTCGGCCATAAGGGAGCATGATATGATGTCTTTTGAAATCAAATGGATGGAGATGGATAGAATTATGCTTAGTGAAGTCTCCCAATCTCAGAGACTCAAGGGCCGAATGGTTTCTCTCATCTGTTGATGCTAACATAGATGGGGAAGCAGTAGGGCTAACGGCTAACCTAGCAAAACTGAAAATTGAATGACCGTCTGAACATTAGGGGGATGGCTCTATAGGATTCTCAGAGGTGTAGGGAGGGGGATGGGGAAGGGGAGGGTATATGAAGAACTCATAGGAGACTGGAAAGTGGGAAGAGGGGGGAACCATCCCAGAAGCTGATGTCATTCCTCCACAAACTATCCATTCAACGCATGAGCTCTTCTGGGGGAAAATGCAAAAGGTAAAATTCAAGGTGGATATCCATGATCTTGTTTTTTCCCTCAATAACAAAGTTTATATCCACCGATTGATAATGTTTTGATAATGTTTCTCCCTCAACTGTATTTCTATATTCTAATAAAAATATTTAAAAAAAAAAAGAGCTGAGTTTTCTGTAGAAGTTGGTCTATTATTAAATTCTTCCATGGTTCCTCTCATGTCATTGACTTCAGTTTTTAGCTCTGTTACTTCCTTTTTGAGTATGTCTATTTCTTTGATAATAAAATTTTTCTTTTCTTGAGATTTTTCACTTAGTCCCTTCATTATATCTTCTTTTAGTTCATTGTTCCTTTTAGTAATCAGATCATTGATAATATTTTCAAGGTTTTCATCTCAGCCCCTATGTGTGGCATTATTTTGGGAGAGTTTTGGGTTTGAGGTGAACCTCTCCATGTTTGATTCTTCATTTTGAAGAGCTTCTTGTGGATCTCTGAACTGAGATTTTCTGAGGAGAAAATAAGCAGTTATTCAGGTGGTTTTTCCTTGCAAGTCAAATGATCAGATGAGCCACCAACTCTTTAATGATCACCTTCCTCCAGATGGTGTTTCTGCCTGGGTCCTCATGTTGCTCTACCTTTTGGTTTCAGGCTCAAGGCTGCAAATCTGAACCTACCAAAGTGTAGACCAACCTTCCAGTGGGACTCAAACAGGCCCCAACACGAATGTGGCGTGTAGGTAGGCAGGCTGCTTCAGACGGGGTTCCTCCCCTGGTTGGTCCTAAGCAGGGCTGCTCTAGATGGGTGTCCTGCCAGTGGAGTCCTGAGTGCCTTCCAGTGGGACTCAAACAGGCCCCTACAGGCCTTAGGGGTATTATTTTTAATACTCTTTAAGGTATTTTGCACATTTACTTCAAATTAAGATTTATTTCTGGATAATTATTTTTCTCCTTTTTGAAGTGGAATGTTTCCCTTCATGTTTCTTATATCCTTACACTTATCTCTAAATATCTTGTGCAATGTTCACTTTGTTACTCTCCAAATTTATGTAGTAGCTTTTATAGGAAATGGCTTTTTCGTTTAGAAGTAATATAGGGTGTCAGTTGGATTGGTGCTTTGGGTTTCACAGTGGAACTCTGTGATCTCTTCTCTTTAGCTTTGATTTGTGAAGGAGCATCCATGACCTCATAGTCTAGAGTGCATCATTTCAAGAAGGTCATTTGCTTTTGCAGTAAACATAGACTTCCAAAGGTGTGAGTCTTTAGGCTACACATAGTGGAGCCCTAGTGGTGCTAGGGCTTCTATCAACAAATTCCACAATCTCAATGGTGTCTTTCCCATGTCTTACCAGTTGAGTACAGGTGATTCTTGGATCTGTGGCACAATAACTGTGGACTTGAGGTTTTGGAGCACAAGTGGAAATTCCCTAGGTCCTACGGAGTGACTGAAATTGGTGTTGGAGATTATAATGCTGTTAGCAACTTTCATTGAGCTGTGGGACATTGATAACACTTTCCTATGTCCAAGAGGATAGCACAAGTAATAACAGAGCTTTTGTCACTAGCAGTAATTGTCAGAAATACTTGTATTATATGGAAGTTATTTCCTAGTTTTTCTGGGATATGTCAAAGTAATATTTAGGGTTGTAATACTGCTATCCATGGTCTTTGACATATCAAATGTGGGGGAAAAGCTTCCCTAGGTCCTATAGTTTGAGCACGGGTGGTGCTAGTGTTTGTAGCTTTGGTACATGTGGACTTGGAAGTCCAGGACATAGGTTGGAATCTTCTTAGGTCATGTGGGATAAACTCCAGTGTGGTCAGGGCTTGTGGAGTAAGCAATCACGGGTTTGGACCCAAATAATATGGATGAGTTTTCCTCTGTTTCCCAGAGATCAGCTTGAGTGATTTCCAGAGTTTTTGCACCAGCAGCTATAGTTCCAAGGTCGTGGGCTGGGAAAAGGAAATTCACCAATTCCCACTGAAGTAGCAGTTGTTGGCAAGGTTATGGTAACTGATTGCCATATTCTTGAAACTATGGGACATAGCTTGGAGATTTATCAGGTTTCAACAGACATATATAGATGAAATTGGAACTGTGCAACTGTGTCTAGAGTCCTTAGATCTTAGAATGAAAATTAGATGTTCCTTAAATCCCACAAAGCTAGTTCAGGCATTGGAGTCACTGGTAGATGCTTTCTTGGAGTTGTGGGACTCATCTGGGAACATTTTCAGATCTCAATGGACAGGAACAGGTATAGCTGGAACTTTGCAGCAGAGGTTACAATCCCAAGTTTGTGAGCTGGGAAGAAGACTTTCCCTAGGTTTTACATGACATGCATAAGTGTCTTGTGCATATGGCAGTCACTAGTCCTAAAGCTGCAGGATGCTGAGGGGCTATTCTACCCAGTGAGGTATTCACCAACCCAATGTTTTAGACTACTCAAAGATTTGGTTACAGGTCCCATAACCAGAAAGGCATTTAGCAGTTGCTATTGTAGTTTGAGTTCTGACAATGGGGAAGTTGCAAACTGAATGTTTTAGTAAGCTTTTCACAGTTGTGACTAAAGAAACTGACATGAACAATTTTAGGAGGAAAAATTTGTTTAGGGGCTCATAGTTTCAGATGTCTTAGTCCATAAAAGGCTTGCTCCATTCCTCGGGACTCAAGATGAGACTGAACATCATGGCAACAGGCATGGCTCCAGAGAGCAGAAAGCTTAGGGAGTCACATTGAGAAGCAAAGCAGAGAGAAAAACTGCACAACTTCACACCAGATACAGAATATATACCCCAAAGAGATGCCTCCAACCACTCACCTACTCCTACCATACTTCACCAGTCTACAGTTGGCGATTAATCCCTATGGGGGATTGGGTTAAGGCTTCCTGAATTATCATGCATGAACTTATGGGGGACATCTCACATTCAAACCATAACACTGAGTACCTTCTTAGTAGCAGAGGAGTCACTTTTAGACCAGACAGCTCCCCAAACTCGATTTAAATCTTGTAAGGATCATGCAATTCTGCAGTGAGAACTGCAATTCTGCTGCTATGAAGTGGTTGCTGGCACTTTCTCACTTAGCTTTAGCTGACTGTATCAGGTTCTCTACTTCGTCTTGGTGGCTAGCATTAAAGTTGTGACTTTTTACTAGGGTTCCTTTCTGATGCTCCATTGAAGGTTATTTTTTTTTCTAATTTCCAGAGTCCTCCCTCTCTCATTGTCCTTGAAATATAGTTTCTTCTTTGTTGCCTTGATGCTGAGATTCATGCACATGGCTTCTCTACTCACATATCTTGTCCTGAGTGCTGCCATTTTTATATCTTAGTCTCAGGGCAAGAGAGAAATGTATGGTGCAAATACCAGGAAACCATACCCTCAGGTTTATTTCTGCCTTTGCACAGAACTGAGAGTGAATTCCTCTGTGAACTCTGCACCCTGAGTGCTTTACTTTCTCAGCTGCAGTAGAGATCCAGCTCTGTTTAGATGGATTCATCAAGTAAGACAAACAAAGGAAGCACTTTTTCCTTGTTAGCCAGAAAGGATCTATTCTCTTCATGTCTAGTGATGTAATTTGGGTCATCAAATCATTCAAATTTAAATGTATGAACTCTAAAGTGATAAGAACTTAAAGTGGACTCATGGTGTTTTGGGAATTGTAGAAATATAGTAGAGCTTACACCCACCCCAGCACAGCACAGGCAGTTTTGAAAGGGACAGCACTCAGCCCTGTTCTGAAGACACAGACATGGCTGAGATACAGAATGGGTCTCACTTATAGTAATAATTGTGTGTGTGTGTGTGTGTGTGTGTGTGTGTGTGTGTGTGTTACTACAGATTGAACCTTGGTGCATTCTACCACTGAATTGCATTCTAAGCACTTTTTATTTTTTATTTTGAAACAGGGTCTTGCTAAGTTCCTCAGACTCCCCTAGGATTTGTCATCATCCTTCCTCAGGCTCCTAAGCCCCTGGGATTACAGACATGCTCCATTGTACTTGGCTGCAACAGCAATATTATCTGCCCTCCTGTCAGTGTGGAAATGACGGACCATTGTGACAGATAGTTCATAAAGGAGAAGAAAGTCTCTGTCAGGAAAACATTCCATGTTCTAATGGTCTTTCAGCATCATAGCTCTTAGAGCAGAAATGACTAAATAGCTATTTTCAAATGGCGGATTGAAAATGAGACATGACAGTGTATAGTATGAATCAAGAGTGCCGATAACCACTAGTAGGAGCAATTAAATCAGTCCCAGAGAGAATTGGTAGCTAGCATAATAAACTTGTCCTGAAATGAAAG
Source organism: Aplodontia rufa (assembly GCA_004027875.1). Taxonomy (NCBI): domain Eukaryota; kingdom Metazoa; phylum Chordata; class Mammalia; order Rodentia; family Aplodontiidae; genus Aplodontia; species Aplodontia rufa. The sequence continues at coordinate 4,672 of PVKS010035191.1, forward strand.
ATTTGAAAATAATTCAAATCACTTGTGCATGGACTAGGTCTGATCAGCTATAACTTCATTTTTTTGATGAGCAAATTAAGCCCAAAATGTCAAAATAGCCAAGGCAATGGCAAGGAGGGAATCTGGAACCAGACTTCTGGGAATGTTGTTCAGCTCGGCCCCTAACATCTACTGCACTTTGAGTACATTTCTTAACTCTCTGTACCTCAGCTTCCTTAACTGTCAATGACTAAACCAATAATTACTGCTATTTCATAGGCTTTTTGTGAGTACAGACCATTAAGAGTGATAAAGTTCTTTAGAAAGTATCTGCACAAACTTTAGGACTCAATACAATTTCTTGTTATTATTCACATTTTTTCAGACAGTAATTATATTACTTGCTTTTCTGGAATACTTACATTTATCCAAGTAGATACAGTAAGTTAAAATACACTAAAGATAGGAAAATATTTTAATGTTTTTATTTCAGTAGAATATATGTAAGATTTGACAGTTTTAACATTTTAAATGTATAATTCATTGGCATTGATTACACTCACAATATTGTTCAAATATCACTAATTCTAAAATTAATCACCTAAAAGAGAAACTGTAACCATTAAACAGTCACTCCCCATTTCCACCTAATCTCAGGTCCTGATCATTTGAAATATACTTTCTTTCTATAGATTTGCTTTTTGTACATACTTCATGTAAGTAGAATCTCATGGTATTTATCTTTTTGTACTTGGTACATATCACTTACATAACATTTCCAGGATTCATCCACACTGAATTATATGTCAGAACTTCATTCTTTTTGTGATTAATATTAAATTGTAAAATTAGATAATATATGCTATGTATATTATTATACATATGCATAACATAATCATAATATTTAATTGTGCAATTTTTTGGTTATTCATTCATCTGTTGATGGATATTGGACTATTTCACTTTTGGCTGTTATGAACAATGCTACAATGAACAATGGCATGAGTGTGTTTGGGTCCTTGTTTTAAATTCTAGAATATATTTAGAAGTGGATATCCTGGTTAAGTGATTATTCTATCTTTGTCTTAGTGTGGCATATTATAACAAAATACCATAAGTTATGTGGTCTGCAAACAAAAGAAATTTAAATTTCATGGTTTTGAGTATAGGAAGTCCAAGACAAAGGGACTAGCAGATTTGGTAATAATTGGATCTATAGATGGACACTTTTTGCTGTGTTCCCCACTAGGTATAAAGAGGAAGGCAGCAGTCTTCGACCTCTTTATTTATAAGGACACTAATCTCACTGATGAGGGCTCCACCCTCATGAACTAATGAACTCCTAAAGGTTGAAATTCCTAATATAATTACACAAAGTATTAAGATTTCAACGTGCTAATATTTGGGGCAACAAAATAACTCAGTCCATTACAGGCTTTTAGAGGAGGAAATGTAATACTGTTTTCCCTAGAGACTAAGCCATTTTATATTTCTAACAACAATACACAAGAATTCTAATTCCCCAAGAACTTCATGAACACTTATTTTCTGATGATGATGATTATGATGATGATTTCTGTCCTGATAGGTTTGAAGTAATATCTGATCATAGCTTTGACTTCTCTTTACATATAACTAATGATGTTGATCATATTTTCATGTGCTTTTTGGCTGCTTGTGTTATCTTTTTTGAATAAATGTATATTTAAGTGGTGTACCCATTTCTTAAATGGAATGACCATTTGTTGTTGAGTTATAGGAGCTCTTTATATATTATGGATATTGAACCCCTATCAGACAAATCATTTAAAAATATTTTCACCAGTTCTTTAAGCTATCCTTTCATTTTCTTGATAATGGGCTTTGATACACTGACATTTTTAGTTTTCATAAAGTCTGTTTTTTTTTAATTTTTATCAATATTATGAGTAAGTTTTTCACCCAAAATTATCTACATGATGTCAACATTTTTAACTCTCAGGATTTGTAATTGGAATATTAGGTATGTGTTTAAAGCACTTTGCTGGCATTTGTATAGCTATGGATTCCATCTTTTACTTGAATCCCATCTATGAACCTGATAAAGTCAAACAGATATCATTGTCCAGCTCATAATTATCTAAGACTACAATAAATGTTCAGTAAGCCTAATCTCAAGTACTAATGATAAACTAAATTTGAAAACTGATGATGATTCAGCCAAAGCTTTGATTCAAAGAAGAAAAATAAGTATACAAAGCCATGTATTTTAAAATAGCTATTCACTAAACATAGAAGTATTAAAAGTTATTTAAACCCACAAAACTTAGCATTTCTCATTGCTGAATAAGCCTTCAGTTACCAAGGAATTCATCATTAAGGTTATTTTTTTTTTATTTTTTGAGACAGATAAGTCAAAAAATAAAAAGTCATAGCTGTAGTTGGTAATTAATATTTGATGACTGAATAAAAAGCATATTAAACAAATAATTGTGGTAAAAAGAGGTAATCAATTAAATAGCTTAATGAAAGAGGAAAAAGGAAACTAATTTTATGAAAATTTAATGTATGTTCATGTTTTGAACATTAACATAAAGGTACTTTATATACATTATCTCCAGAAATTAAGATAAGTTTCCAGAAGAATTATAAGGTACCCATGGAGAAAGTAATGCCACTTAGGTAAAAACACCTCTGGGGTTCATATTGACTTTGTTGTACAGTATATTGCATTGATTGTATAGTTCTCTTGGATCTCTCAGAAGATGAAGACATTATCACTTCTGCCTCAGAGAATGAGCTTCAAAACCAATGTCAGAGGGCTAGAGAGGTGGCTTAGCAGTTGGAGCACTTGTCAGGCATCCATGAGGAACTGGGTTCAAACCATAGCACTACATACACAACTAAATATTACAGAAACAAAGGCAAGGTAAAAATAAATAAATAAAACTGATTAAAAATAAACAAAAATTCAGTGTCAGCTTCATGAATTGAAACAAGTGTTGTTCAAAGTTCAGAGTAATGATGGTGATGAGACTCAAAAGACACTGATTCTTTTCTCTGAAGGATTAATTTTGAAAGTATATTTTGCAATACTTTGAAGATTTATACTTGTTCTATTTCCTAATTCTCCACAACAGCACAACTTTTATCAGATAAGCTAAAACAAATCTGTGGTTGGAATTAGAAAAATGAATAGAAAATACTAACAAACTATTTTAGCTTGGTTATTTCAACAAAATAGTGCATGTGGTACAATAATGTACCACTTAATTCTAATTTTTAAAAATAAAATCTTGGTTGTTTCCTCTAATTTGATAGATACGTTGAATGTATATTCATGACCTTATATGGAAAACTCCCTGGTGAAGGAATGATTTATTCATTTGACATTTGAGGGAAAGAAAAAAAAAAATCTCCTTAGTTGATTTTATATTTCCATGAGACGTAATAGCTTGGCTTTCATCTTAGGTCTATCAGCCCTGTCCCTTCTTTAAGAAAGAAGTGTCTTCTAAAAATAGCTAAACTCTATCTTCAGCATCTTTAATGGGCTTAGCTGTGTTTGAAGCATAGACTTGAGTTACTGCTACAAAAATGTAGGGGAAGTTATAAACTATGATGGGAATTTATATTAAATTGAATCCTTCCTGAACTGGTAAAATACATTAAAAACTGAAAATAGAAATAATAGTACCCGTCATTCATATGTTTAGACATGATTTAAAAAATATCCGTAAGCCATTCTCACTTGAACAATATTATGCCTGTGTAGACATCATAATGGAAATAAATTTTGATAATGAAATTTCCCCTTGTATAGTATTGAACAATCAGGTTTTAAATTTTATGTCTTGATGTCACTTTGGCCTTATCCCAGTGAATGACTGGGATTTCATTGTATATACAGTGCATACTTGAATAATGAAATTTCCTCTCAGTTTTCTTTAAATATTGGCATGAATTGCAAGTACAAAATAATTGTGTACATGGCAAGTGATCTTTAAAATAATTTTCCAAGACAGTTTTGCTTTCAGCAAAACCTTTTCACTTTTGATTAATACTCTTTTCTGTTTTCTGGCTTAGAACACTGCTTCCTGCAGCTGAAAATTCAGTTTAGGGAGTGCCTTTGACCTGAACTCCACTGGATAAAATAAGTGCTAATCCAATGAAATCCAATGGTCTGGTTCTTTAATATCTTCAAGTTATCATGGACAATGCAGGGGCATTGTAAAGTAACATTTGTGTGTGTGTGTGTGTGTGTGTTTGTGTGTGCATGTATGTGTTTATGCACAAAGTAACAAAAAAAAAGAGAATTAAAATAACATTTTTAAAATCTTCTTGTGTTTCCTCTAATCCAGTCTATCAGATGGTTTTGGATGAAGTACATATAATGAAAAAAAGCTCAAGGGTTCATTCCAAGTTCTTCACAAAACAAAACAAAAAGCAAGTTCATCCCACAGGCTTGCAGATTTATGTTCATTTATGTAACCCTTTATGGTTATTGCTTAGATTTCAGTAACATCAAAAAGTACTGTTAATCTTCTCTCTTTCACTTCCTTCCTCAATTTATACTTGTCATATTCTGTACCAATGTTTAAAAAATCAGAGTCAAAAGGTTCCACTTTATTAGAGACAGTCATTAAGTTGAGAAACACATTGCATCATTGTTAAAAAAAATCTATGATAAAACTTGAAGTTTGAGAGAAAAATGTACCAAGCCCTTTGTTTTCTTCAGATGCATTATTGTATTAATTCCTCCACTTCTTCACACATATGCCACCAGTCCCTGCCTTGCCACCATGCACAACAGTGCAGAGTACATTCAATTCTTTGACAGCTAGGGTAAGAAATGCAGTTAGAAAGACAGTGGATGAGCGTGGGAAATAGCGTAGGATAGTTTTCATAGGGTAATTTGCATGGTATTAACTTAACTTGTTCAGAAATATAAGATAATGTGAGGTATTTTCTCCTATCCCTGATAAGCTGTAAACACATTTTCACTATCCTAAAGGGTCTGGACACCATTGGGAAAAGTGGAAAGGCTACAGAAAAATGAAGGTGACAGTAGAACATATTGATTAAGAACCTAGACTTTGTCTCTGGATTCTTTTGTTGGCTATTTATGTTTCTGTGTCCTTGAACATGTCTATTGAAAATCCTTAAGTGTGCCTTGCTTGCTTCAAGCATGCAAAAAACTGAAGCTTAGAAAGTTTTAAGTCCAGACTAACATGAGACAGAACCAAAATTTCAACTGGGTCTATCTAAGCACAAATTGCAGACTCTTTCATTATATGTCATGACCAACTCTCCATGTTATAAAGAATATTTTTTCTTCATGCAAAGCCATCCGTCTAGAGCATCACACTTGTCAAAGGCTCTGAAAATGTTGTCCATTATATCTGTATTCAGTGAATTTGGCTGGGGAAGACAGTTTGGTTTGAGATGAAGCAACAGAAAAGAAGATGTTGGCACTGCTTCATATGGACAGATCTCCTTGTGCGAATTTGAAAGATTAATTAGCCTGATGTAATGATTTCTGAAAAATCTTAGCCAGTGGCCATAAATATGTTCAACTATGTGGCTTCTCTGTATGTTTGTATAATTTTACCCTAAATATGAATAATTATTATTCATGTACATAGATTGTATTTAGGTGCAAATGAGGTTTCTATGATTTAGAAAGAGTCCAAGGTAATCATTGTTCTGGTGAACACAGGCGTGGGAGGCAGAGCCTTGGCAGCTGCAGCTGAAGTGAAGAGAATGTCAATCTCCCACAGCAGACTTGTCCCAGCAGGGGCCAGGCCCAGGACAGTAAAACACAGTGCACAAAGCACTCTATGGACAAGGATTCCAATCACATTATATTATATTTATTTCTTTAGCATTCATGCTTATTACAAAGACTTATTCATAACATCATTAACTTCATCTGGGATGTATCTGCTATGATCTTATGACAAGTTTTCTCACTTTATTTTGGAGCTCTTTAAAATGCATAATCTTAATGCTGTTACTGGAAGGATAGCAAATTATGATGATTATACCACAATATTTTTTATTTAAACCATAATTTATACTTTTTGAAATGGCTAAATGATTATGCAGGAGACAGCTTAGTTAAATGGAAAAAGATAGCCTTTCAAAGGCCCAATTAGTAATTGTGCATGAAACACTTAAATATCTTTTATGTTGACTTGGTCTCTGCCTAGTAGAAAAAGATTCATTTTTATTCTATAACCTTCACTGTTAAAATTGTAAGAACTCATACACAATTATCATAGATAAGCTTGTGATAGTTGAACCTTTATTTTAACTAAATTCTCAAATTCTTCTTGACTGACTTCAAGGGCTTATTATAAAGTTTGAGGATAGCATAAAATTTGCTCATAATATAAAATAAAGCCTTCAGATTCCTCATAACAACAGTACAAATAAAATCATGAACTTTGTGTAATTGTAGATTAAAATAATTAGCTTCAGACACTGGAGTTTAAAGTAGCGCATGATTTTAGGTCATTGAAAGAGTCAACTAGAGCAGCATAAAATAGTGTAAGATTGTACTACAATTATTCATGAGAGTTTTGTGATGTTACTCTTCTTTTTTAGAAATTATATAAAATGTAGACAAAAGTTAACATGGGGAATATGTTTGTATTTTATTTTGACAGCAATTTGTCATCTCTAGTTTAATAAGTGTTGGAAATCTACTGAGACTTATTGATTCTGCATACAATCATAGGAAAAAATCATTTGCAATGGAAATACTTGACATAGTCAATAAGGTAGCATTCATGCAGAATTCAAGAAATCCAATTGTCTACTGTAGCCTTTTATAAATATTTATGATGCTAATTACAGAAATTTGTCCTAGTTTAGTAGGGAATGGCTAACCAAATCACATTAGAAAAATAGAAAATTGAGTAGAGAGAATCTTATTATATCCCTAAAATTACAGTGGTATAATATTCAAATCCTTAACTTAAATATCCTTACATGTTATCTGAGTATTAACTGAAAGCATAAAATAACTTTAATGCAAACAACAGATATAAATATATATTCACAATATTTTAGAATATAAGCCAGACTATTGAAATATTTTGATAAAGATACCATGCTAGCTATCTCTCAATAATTCATCTTAAACAATCCTAGAATTCTTTTTCTTTCTCCAACTAATAATTTTCTTAAGTTATACCAAATATTTAAATAAATTACTGAATGTTAAAATCAGAAATCCACAAAATAAGTACAAAGACTATGTTCACAATATGGGAGAAGACATTTGCAAATATGGCCTGCAAAGAATTTGAACCTAGAATGAATAGAGAATTCTTACAACTCAATAGCAAAAATGGCAAATCAGGCAATTTAAAACAGTAAAGGATTTGAATAGCTGTTTTTCCAAAGAACATTTTCACAGTTTCTCAAAGTGTTGAATATAGAATTAGCATATGGTCAAAAATTGCACTTTTAAATACAGAAATTCAAGTAAATGAAAAGATTTATCCAAAAACATATGCATGAATGTTCACAGCAAAATCACTCATAATAACCCAAAGAGGAAACACACTAAATACCCACTTACTGATGAATTAATAAATGTGCTATAGCCACACCATAGAACATTAATCAATAATAAAAAGGAAAAAAGTGCTGAGATATAGTAGAACTGTAGATGTTCCTCAAGAGCATCATACTAAGTGAAGAGGGCCAATTGTAAAAGTCCATATATTGGATGAGTCCACTAACATAAAATATCTAGAACAGGCAAATTTATGGAGGCATAGGTAGAATAAATTACTGTTTGCTTAGGGCTAAGCAGAGATATGACTAGGGGAATGACTGCTAGGGTATATGGTATTTATTTCTGAAGTTATTAAAACATTTTAAAATTATATAATGGTAATGGTAACAGGACTGTAAATATATGTAAAACAAACAATATACTTCAAACAAAAAAATGTTATGGTATGCAAATTATATCTCAATAAAATATTTAAAATCATGTTCTTTCAGTTTTTGCATTTATACAATTCGTACCCTAGATTTTTTATTATCTATCTTTTGTTTAATGCTTTTGTTTTATCTTTTTAATGTAGCTTTATTTTTTCATATCAAAATAAGTCATTAAAACCTGGTTTTGAATGAAAGTGATTTACAGTCAGTAAAACCTAATGGAATCATATTTACAGAAGAAACTAAATGGAATGTTAGTTTTTTTATTTTAGGTTTCCTTTGAAAAAAGCAATTTTCCAGATTCACATGAAACTTGTGATGAGTCTTTTCTATGTATCATCTCTAAATGTTTTTAAATATCCATGACTTAGAAAAGAATATTAAACTAAAATTCTAGGTTTCAAGTATATGGAAGGAAGTTATTATAAGTTTGCATGTCCACTAAGTATTATAGTTAAGAAAGATAACAAATGCAAGAAGAGGACCCTAAGATACCTGAAAAACCTCATTAAATAAACCCATCTGTTGGAGTCACAGAAAAGAAGAGGGAAGAAATATAAAGTAATAAATGGGCCAAAGTTGGGACTCAGAAATGCATTTCAGGCGTTTTTCTTGGCAGAGAAATAATGGAGTTAAAAAAGGGAAGAGATGGAACTAAAGAAACAAACCAGTGCATGACAGATTTTTCCGACTGTCATTGGACCAAAATAATTTGGGTTCATTTTTCCATGATAAAAGACTACTGTAAAAAACACCACTTTTCCAGCAGTCATGAGATGCATATTCTAGTCCAGGGTGTGTGGTTCAGCATAGGGGTTTAGGACATCTCTAAGAGGCTGAAGGAGTATTTCAGTGATAGAATGTCCCTAGTATTTGTGAGGTCTTGTGTCAATCCCCAGCACCCCCCAACAAAACAGTGTATGAAATTGTGCCACTTGTGTCTATTCTTACCTCATTTACTAACAGTAAGTCGGGGAAGTCATTTAACCTCTTTTTTCCCTTGATTTCCAAATGTAAGTGTGGTACTGTCATTAAATGTCAGCTATTTTATGCAATGATCAGTCTATAAACAATGACTCTATCACTAATTAGAACTACAACAATCAAAAAAGCACTTAATCTCCAAAGTAAGCAGTGATATCTAAGACCTTTTCACCTCTCAAAGTTTATTTCACCATTGATTTTGGTTCTTGTGGTTTGGTTTTGGACTTTTACTCTAGCTATAATAGCCTTGACTATGAGAGGTTGGAATCAGACTCCTGAATTTTGTTCTCATAATTGTGATCAAAGCCACCCCTGGTAGAGCACTCAGGGGAAAAATACCCAATAAAGAGATCCAGAAAAACACAGATCCATCTGTGGTCTGTGCCACATTGGCTACACAAAACACAGCGAAGGAAGGGAGCTGCTTTAGTCACCGTTTTGCTGCTGTAACTAAAAGACCGGACAAGAACAACTTTAGGAGAAAAGGTTCCTTTAGGGGCTCATGGTTTCAGAGGTCTTAGTCCACATAAAGTCAGTTCCATTCCTTAGGGCTTGTGGTGTGGCAGAACACCATGACAGATGAAAGAGGTTCACATGATTGTCAGGGAGCAAAGAGAGACTCCATTTGCCAGATATAAAATATATATCTTAAAGACATGCCCCAAATAACTCACCTCCTCCAGCCACACCCTGCCCACCTTCAATTACCACTCAGTTAATCCCTATCAGAAGATTAATTCTCTGATTAGTTTAAGGTCTCATAACCCAAACATTTCACCTCTCTGCCTTCTTGCATTGTCTCAAAAATTGAGCTTTTGGGGACACTTTTCATCCAAACCATATCGGGAGCATAGGAGTCATTTTGTAGCATAAATACATAATCTTCCAGGCTTTCAATCGAATGATCACCAGTATGCTGCTTTGAAAGTATTTTTCCTGATATTATTGAAGTTTCAATCAGCTGGATTTAAGTGTAGGCAACTGTCCTAAAGGATCTGACTTAATCGGTAGAATCCCATTTAAAAAAAAAAAAAAACACACAGAGGGATGGGATGGTAAGATGACTGAATAGAGGCTCTGAGAACTTACTTGTTTCTTCACAAAAATAGACTGGACCAATGGATTTATAGCTGCATATTAAAATGAGTGAACATGAGAGAACACTAGAAACCAACAGGAGGAAAAACAAAACAAAAGCCTTGTAAAATCCAGAGGGAAAAACTATCCTGGCACTTGCTACTCTGGTTCCACAGCTAAGAATAGTGGGAGAATCTCCCCACTGCAGGGACAAAAGTGAAAAAAACAATCCCAGAAAACATTATCATCATAGAGTTGGCAGTCCTAGCAATTGGAAAGTTTCATGACTCTAATAGGCTTGCAGCTGAAATACACAAGAAATCTGAGATCAGCACAGCACCCTGGCTTTGACTAATGAATCCCCATCAACTCCCAGTGAACCTTCAGGATGCTGAAGCCAGAAGCCATCTTAAGAAGGGATTTATTGTCTGAGTTTGGAATGCTCCAATGGACATGCAGAAACCTCTGAATATTCCAATCTTTGAGAACACAGGCATTTCACTGCACTGGCTCATGAATCAAACTTGATTCAGAGGAGTGACTTGAACATAAATCCACTGAGAACTCTCCAATGGCTTAAGAACTGGAGGATCAGAAAGCCAGGCCTCCATGACAAGGAGAATAGACAGTCACATGTGGTTTCTGAATGCAGCTACCCACATAGTTTTTACCACTCCTTTAATGAGTGCTACACACAGGTGCCTGCCACTAACAAGGCAGAGAAAGAACTTTGTAGCTCCACTGTTTCCCTGACTCGGAGGCATGCCAGGTTAACCTTAAGTAACGCTGAGGCTCTGGCCGGCACCCTGCCTCCTGCAATGCACATCCTACAAAAGTCTAAAGAGAAATTTTTCCAGGCACTGGCCCCACTCCTACAAACACCTCAGTTGAGAGAAATTTTGTTACACAAGCCACAACCAATTCTCATCTGATCCCCAGCAGGCACTATAGCTGAACGAATTCCACCAGGGAGAAAAGACTCCACTATTGTCCCATGCCAGGTATATAAACTAGAGGGAGTCTGAGGCTCTGCTTCCAGGCAGGCATGCCCACAGCAGCAACACAGACCCTACAATTCTTGCTGTCGGAGTGCCTGCACAGGTCTTTTGCGTTAGTTGCCCCCATACCTTCTGTTTCTTTAAAGAGAGAGGGATGGTGAGAGAGAGAGAAAGAGAGAATCAATTTTTATTTAGTTTTTCATGTGGCTTTTGTTGCTCTGACACTTAGTTGTGTACCTGGTGCTGGGGTTTGAATCAGCGTACTTGCCATGCTGGTCAAGCGCCTTAACCTCCAAGCCACCACTCCAGCCCTCAGGGTATCCAACCTTATAAAAAATTATGATTAGACATGCAGAAAAAGATATGCTCCTGGCTGGAGTGGTGGTTCATTGGTTACCGCACTTGCCTTGCATGCACAACTACACGAGTTTGAACCCCAGCACCATGTACCATACACAACACAGTGTCAGAGGAATGAGTCACATGAAAAACTAAATAAAAATTGCTTCTCTCTTTCTCTCCCTCTATCTCACTGTCCCCTTTCTTTAAAAAAAAAAAAAAAAAAAAAAAAAAAAAAAAAAAAAAAAAAAAAAAAAAAAAAGAAAAAGAAAAAGAAAAAATGGATAGGCTCCCATGCAAAAATAGTGGTGGTTTTAATACCCCACTTTCAACAATAAACAGATCATCTAGACAAAAAAAAAAAATAAACTAAAATAAAATAAGGAAACTTCAGAGTTAAACTACACTATAAATCAAAACATTAACATTTATAGAACATGCCATCCAGTAGCTGCAGAATACATTCTTTTCATAAGTACGTGAACTTTCTCTAGAATATACAGTATCAGGAACAAAAGAGTCTTAAAGTTAAAAAGTCACATCCTCCATCTTTTCTGATTACAATGGAATGAAACAAGAAGTTAACAGCAAGAGAAACCAGAAATTGTACAAGTATACGGAGACTCAACAACTCATTTAAAATAAACCATAAGTCACTGAGGAAGGCAGAAGGGAAATTCAAAAATTCCTTTAAACGAATGAAAGTGGGATTATAACATTCCAAAAGCTGTGAATGTACAAAAGCAGTACTAAAATTTATAGCAATGAGTATCTACATCAGAAAATAGAAATATTTCAATAAGCAATGTATCTCAAGACTTAGTAAAGCAAGAATACACCTATCCACAAATTGTAAAAGGAAAAATATAATAAAAATTAAAACGAATCCAAGATTTTCATCTGAGACAGAATCTATACCTAGAATATACAAAGAACTCAAAACATCAACAAAAAGTAAGTAATCTAATTTAAAAATGGATTAGAAAGACCCTTTGCAAAAAAAGAAATAAAAATGGCTAGAAAATATATCTTAAAAATAGTATCATTAGGGGCTGGAGCGGTGGCTCAGGTTTCAGCGCTTGCCTGGCAAGCACAAGGACCCTGGTTCAAACCCCAGCACCACGTACACAACTGAGTGTTGGAGCAACTAAGGTCATGTGAAAAACTAAATAAGGCTGTTTCTCTTTCTCTGTCTCTCTCACTGTATCTCTCTTTTAAAAAAAAAAATAGTATCATTAGTTAGCAAGGAATACAAATCAAAACTACAATGATATATCATTTTATCCCAATACGTACAGCTATCTTTATTTTATTTTATTTTTTCAGGGCTGAGAACTGAACTCGGGGCCTTGCACGTTCTAGGCAAGTGCTTTGCCACTGAGCTAAATCTCCAATCCTACATATGGCTATCTTTAAAGAAACAAATAACATATCTTGACACAGATGTGCAAAAAATAAAGGAATGCTTTTTCACTATTGGTGGGAATATAAATTATTGTAGCTACGAAGGAAAACAATATAGTTCTTCAAGAAAGTAAAAATAGAACTATCGCTTGATCCAGCTATAATTATCCTGGGCATACATTCAAAAGAAATGAAGTCAACATACAAGAGAGACAAGTGCATGCCCATATTTATTGTGGCACTATTCATAATAGCTAAGATGTGGAGTCACTGTAGGTGAGAATCAAAGTGGAAAAAGAATATATGATATATTTGCACAATGTGGTATCATTTAGCCATAAAGAGGAATAGAATTCTTTCATTTGCAGTAAAATGAATGATAATGCAGGACATTGTGTTAAGTGAAATAAACCAGATACAGAAAAATAAGTATTGCATTTACCATCTCATATGTGGAACTAGAATATTTTTATGTTAAATATATTTTTAAATTTTATTTCCCAAGTTACCTCAAGTATATAGAAATATAGTTTTATATTAAACTTGGATTTTGAAATATTGCTAAAAAATAAAAATTAAAAAATAAATAAAATATATTTCAGGTTTAAAAAAAAAGACTTAAGCAGTTCCTTGAGCCGCGCAAGTCCCAACATTTTTTGGTATATATCTTGTTTTCTTTTGTGGGGATTGCCTGTAATGACAGCTTCACCCAGTGCCCTGGAAGCACAGCTGTCTTGGGATCTTCCCTTCTTGACTTCTTTCTCTATAGAGTCAAATTAATTCTTTGCCATCAGGTAAACCAGTTCCCTGCAATCTCTAAAATAGGTAGACTGATGTATAGATTTAGATAAATTATTAAGTATTTATAGATACACATGAATAGATCAACATATCTATGTTGTGTACTTTCTTGCCTAGACAATGTATTCTAAGAGCAAAAAGCCTCTTCCCTTTTTCTCTACCAGTTTTACAACCTATCTGTTCGTTGTAAGCACTTTTTTTCCTAGCATTCCAAAAACCAGGCTTAGTTGGTTGAAGCAGATCAGTTACTGAAATTCTAATGAGAAGATAAGAGAACATATCCTAATAAAAAGATCTAAAGAACAGATACATGTACAATCTAACAAATACAGATCCACATCATCTTGACTTAATTATCCACCATTAGCTACATATTCTTGGCCTTTGCCCACCACATCACTGTCATTGAGGCAGGTTTGGGCAGTGAAAGAAGGGGACTTATATTTTCCATGTAATTTGGAGTATGCCATTAACACTAAAGAAGAATCTACTGCTTGAGATATCTATATTCTGTGAGGGATGGATAACGACTAGAAATGATCCAAGGAAGACTTTCTAAATATCCATATTATCCTGTTCAGCTCAGTTTTTTCACTGCTGTGACTAAAAGAGTTGACAAGAACAATTTTAGGGGGGGAAGTTTATTTAGGAGTTCATGGTTTCGGAGATCTTACTCCATAGAAGGCCAGCTCCACTCCTTGAGGCTTAAGGTGAGGATGAAGATCATGGCAAAGGCATGCTTCTGGAAGCAGAGAGATGCAAAATATATACCCTAAAGCACATCCCCAGTGACTGACTCACCTCCTGTGTCACACCCTACCTGCCTCCTGCTGCCAGTTAATCCCTATCAGAGGATTCACTGGTGATTGTGTCCAAGTTCTTTTAATCCAATCGTTTCACCTCAGCCTTTGTGTTCTCTCATACATTGAGCTTTTGGGGGACACCCTTCATCCAAAACATAACAATCCACCCTTGGCCCCCAAAAGGGTATGGAAATCTCACAATACAAAATATATTTAGTTCATTTTCAAGAGTCCCCATAGTCTCAACATTTTCAAAAGTCCAAGTGTGTAGTCTCCTCTGAGACTCAAGGCAAACTCTCAGTGTATGCGCCTGTAAAAAACAAAAGAGGTACATTTTTGTGCCTGAAAGGGAATTTCTCTCTCTTTTTTTATTGGTTCATATATGCTATACATAACACTAAGATTCATTTTGACATAATTATAAATACATGGAATATGGTTTGCTACAATTCAATCCCTAATATTCACCCTACCTTCTCTCTCCCTCCCCTATTCCCTTTCCTCTGTTCTACCACTATTTCAGCTATTTAGTTATTTTTTTTAATTAGTGTCATGTGGGTATACCTAATAGTATGATTCAGTGTAGTATATTCATATATGATCATAGGAAAGCTAGACCAGATTTATTCTACTATGTTTTCCCTTATCCTATCCCTCCCCCCTCCTCCTCAGTCCCCTTCTACTGTCCTGATTACCCTAATTGATTATACTCTTACTTTCATGGAATCCACCACTCCACCCCACTCCTCTCTCTTTCTCTCATTTTCTCTCTCTTTTTCCTTATATTATGCTGCATCCATATATCAGAGAAGAAATTTTACCTAAAAGAGGATTTCTAATGGTTACAATCCCTGTGCCAAGAGGAGGCCCTGCTGGCTTCCATGTGTAAACAGTAGTTTTAATCTTTCTTGGTTGTAGATTACATCAGGGCCACAGATACCCACTTGTAGATGACTGGTCACAATGAACAATGGATAAGAAAATGGCATTGATGTGCTTGGATCCATAGGATCCCTATATCATCATTCCTAAAATAGTGACCTGTTCATGGTCAACTTGAACATTTTTTTTCCACTATCTGTATTATACCAAGTTTCTGCAAAGTTTTAAATTCAACTTGATTATATATTTAAATGTGTTGAATCAAAAAACTCTGTCTTGGGTTACTACAATTAAGTAATAAGTGATCTATTTAAAGTCCTCTGATGTGTAATTAATTGCCTAAATTTATACCTCAAATTATAACATAAATATTTATAGAACATTCTCTCTTATATTCT
>PVKS010035192.1:0-20278 GCA_004027875.1 Aplodontia rufa
GTCCCCAAAGACCACCAAGGAGCCGAATCCAATGCAAACACACGAGGGTTGTTTAATGCAGGCTCCAGTCTGGGCTCTCTCCGTCACCGTCACCATCATGGATGCAGCGGGTCCAGGGAGAGAGAACCCCAAGCCCAATACAGCGATACTTTTATAGGATTTCACGGCGAAGCGAGAAATTCAAACAAAGCAGAATACATGATTGGTTGATCTTCTAACATATATGATATATTTCTATCAGCCATGGTACCCTTTGTCTCGGATTTTTACCATACATAGTTTGGTATGTTCCTGGAATGTTAGGAATTGGCTTGTCAGTTCCTGATTGGCTATTTATTTGCTAAGGGTCAGTTCATCTGGTGGTATGAAACGTGGTTCCTTGTTCTTTGTTCTTAGTAAACGAGAATTTAGGGCTACTTCAAATACTATTAAAAAATGAAGCCTCTAATAACTACAACACGGTTAAGTTGCTGTACACTTTCTCTCAGCAGCCCCTGTTCTGCCCTGCTCACACTTTCCTACACTCTTCTCACACTCCCTCCTCGCACCCGCTTGCTTCCTAAGGCTTACAAAGCCTCCAGCTTCGCTCAGCACTCACTCTCAATCCCTATCAGGAAATTAACTCACTGATTGGGTTAAGGATCTCATACTCAATCCTTTTACCTCAACCTTCATGTTGTCTCACACCTGAGCTTTTGAGGGACACCTTTTATTCAAATTGTAATAACCAGTATCCTTCTTATCTCTAAGCCCTCTTTTCAGTGCACACATCCTTTTTTGTTCCATCAGCATCACATATCAACCCCAAGAAATCAAGCCTGGCATTCCAGGACATGAGTTTGGATCACTCCCTCCATGTTACATCATCACTCTGAAGTCATTTTTGACTTTGTGACACACTGAATAATGAGATCCTCCCCAAGCCTTGTAGCCTCACTCCAGCCTTGATCTAAAAAGTGGGTTGCTAGCTCTGATGACCTCTGGTGACCTTGAACTTTCTGGGATTTCAGCCTGGAAGAAAGTCAGGACATATATTTCTGACTATTGGCATCTCTATTTCTTCCTCTTCTCTATCCACGTAAAACCAGAAGCATTGGGTCTTCTAAAGAGGCAGGGATTTATTGCATTCTGAGTTTTCTTTTCCTTTGGCATGTGGTATGATTCAATCCTCTTGGAAGTGCAGAAAGTACAGAAAATTCTTCTTTCAAAATGACAGTTGCCTTAAAAGTCCTATTTTAATACTGACTAAATATTGACTTCTTTATCGGCTCTTCACTATTCATGCTCCCTTTCCCTAGAGGGATAGACTTTGGGCTTCACCTCATCTAAGGGTCGCTGATGTTGCTTCAGTTCCTCTCTGTCATTCCAGCTCCTCCAGATGTACCACCACCCAGAGCAAAGCAGTTATTATAATTTATTTGTGTAACTATCTGCTTATTGCACTGTACCTCCTAGATCATACACTCCTGGAGAAGAAGCAGTAAAGGCATCTATGAGGTACCCTGAGCAGACATTTCCAGTGTAGTTCTGCCTCTGGTGCACAATTACTATTCTTCTACAAAAGGGCAATCAAGCCAGGAGGTGAGAACCACTGCATATGTGACTGTGAGACGGAATAGGCTGAGGGAGGAGATAGGGTCCACTTGTTCTTCTTTTTCAGTATTTGCAAAGTATTCATTTCCAAAATGGCATCTCACTGGACAGGAGGGTAAAGGAGCTGTATCCTGGCTCTACCATATTGGTGCTACCAAAACACATTATTAAATGAATCTGTGCCTGTTAGGTTTAATGTAGTCATTCCACATTTCCTTTCTTGTAACATCTTCCTACTCACTTTTGTGAACAGTGAACTGAGGTGGCAGAGCAATGCTCCTATGCTCCTATGAGTCCTTTGGCATTTTCAAGTTACAAAAATAGCAGATTTGGAACTAAAACCATGTTCTGGTGATTTCTAGTCAAGTCTCATAAGTCTGGAGTTTCTGTTAGTGTTTATTCATGTGTAAAGCAAATACTTTGGCTGCACGATCTGTCATTAGCCAGTTTGCTCGTCCATGTAATGGGGATAATAATAATTTCCTATCCAGATTTTTGTGAGGATTATATTAGTTAATATAAAATTCTCAACACTGGATGGAAAGTAGACCCATGATATTTGACAACTTCTAGTCAGTAAATCAACTCCTTCTCTCTTGTCAATTACACTTATAATAAGAAGGAAATTGGTTTCTTTAGCCCAATATTATGACATGTTTGCAACAATAGCAAACTCTGATTCCAGGTGTTAATTTTAAGTGACTATTCAGCCAATGCATTTGGAATAAGAGCCATTCATCTGGATTCTACTTGCTGAGTGAAAGATAGTCTCAAATCAGGAGAAGAGGGCATCTTAGTCACTTAGGGTCACTCTGTTGCAGTATTGCAGGCAGCCAAAGCCCAATTTCAAATGGGTATAAAAAGAGAGAAAGTTCTGGTTAATATAACTGAACAGTCTTCAGGTACAACTAGATTCAAGGTTTAGGCTAGTCAGTGTTACTAGTATCATTCTTGTGTGCTGCTGCTTCTGGTTTAGTTTGAGTCTTAAAATTATAAACAGAGTCTCGTGGCTTCTAAAATCATAGGGTCCGGGCAAGATTTGACCTTCAGATCAGGGTGAGTTAAAACCAGCTGCTGGTGTTGACTCTTGAGGAAGGACTCCAGAATGGAAGGATGTGCATTCCTTAGTCACCTCCATTCCAACCTCCTAACCTGTCACGAGAGTGGTGTCCTCTCTCCATATGCTTCCTACAGAGAGTGCTTTTGGAGTATCATTTCTGGTTCAAGGTGTGCCTAAAGTCAATTTTCATGTGGATAATAATGTCAGGGACATTCAAATCTACAGTGCGGACTGGCCCAGTTCTCACATTTGAGTTTCACGAGAAGGACCACCTCATGGTGCATCTGCTAAAGACCCCAGTGGGCTGACACAAGGGCCAGGACCTCACAGGGTAACTGTGCTGGGAATCAGAGAGTGTTTGTTCTTTTATCTGCCCTTCCTCCCTTCTTCTCTTTCTCCTTCCCTCCTTTCCTCTGTTTCTTCCTTCCAAGGATATCTGAACAATGCTGTTTGCAGGGATGCCTAGCTCTTTTCCAGACTCTATGATATTGTAGTGTATTCTTTGCCTGTTTTTTAATACACATTAAACTTCATTTTCTCATCTCTTCTGTAATTTTTGAAATACACATTTTCAACATTTTAGTTGGAGGCAGGAAGTCTGGTATTAGATGTTGCTGTGTGACTGTAGTAAAATTAATTCCCTTCTCTAGCCCTTAATTTACTCCTATGACAAATGACTGACTAGGATCAGATGATTCCTAGTACTTTTGTCATTGATGGCCTTCTATGACACTTTGCTTT
Source organism: Aplodontia rufa (assembly GCA_004027875.1). Classification (NCBI taxonomy): domain Eukaryota; kingdom Metazoa; phylum Chordata; class Mammalia; order Rodentia; family Aplodontiidae; genus Aplodontia; species Aplodontia rufa. The sequence continues at coordinate 3,395 of PVKS010035192.1, forward strand.
GAAGCTGAGGCAGGGATGACACATGGGGACATCTACCCATAGTTGGTGGCTGTCCACATTTACCTTGGAGAAATTTCATGTGGAGTCTGGACTCATGCTGCCCAGAAGGAGAACAGACAAATGTGCAGGCAGGAGTGATCCTCCACACTGTGTTCCCTGGCAGCAGAGTCAGTCGTTGATTAATTAAAGGAAGGGAGAGCACAGAAAACTGAAATCCACAGATGATTTCCAAGCCTCATTTTCAGCAATAATTTTGACCTCCTTTCTGATTCCAGTGAACTTTTTTTTTTTTTTGCTTTGTCTTAAGACCAGAGCTGTTAATAAGGGAAAAATTGACTGATTTAAATTTCATCTTCTTTAATTTTCTCAGGGTAGGCTGAGGTAGAAGTGCTAATGAGCAGTGGAGAGACAACAAGGCTCATAGGATGGGTGAGGAGAAAGGGTACGGAGGACACAACCCCCTCCTAAGTGATGAAATTATAAAGAGCAAAGGTCTGCATTAGGATGTGCTAGGTCCTGTAACATATGAACCCCAATCTCCATGACTTAACCCAGCTTAGGTTTATCTTCATTCAAGTTGCAGATCCGTGCATGCAGAGGAGGGTGTAGCTGTGCTCCACGCTGTCATTCAGGAACCTAGGATTGTTCCATTCTCTGGGGCATCTGAGACCTTCACTGGATCCTCTGCATCTAGTTTGGAGACAAAAAAAGAGAGTGCATGGAGGGTTGTGAGCATGGTCTTATGTATCATACCTGAGGTACCATGCATGACTTCTGCCCACATGGAACTTAGTCACTTGGACCCAACTAGCCACAGGGGGATGTTGAGAAATGTACTCTAGATGCATTTCTGGGAATAAAAGAGAGTAGGCGAAAACAAGCATTATTTCTGCTACCAACTCTTTTTTTCTATGGATCTCTCGGGAAGCTCAGGGCTCAGAAATGGAAGAAGAATTCTCAGGGGCTCCTGCACTCAATTGTGGCCTTGCTCATGGGTCTTGCATCATTCCTCTGTTCTCTGAAAGCAATTAATCACCAGCAGCCAGACATAGCTGCTCCAGCTCAGGAAATGCTCTCTGACGGTATCTGGCTCTCTCCAAAGGAGGGAAGAGGCGAAAAACAACTACTATTTCCCCATGGCCCAATGGTTAGGGACTAGGCTGTAGGCTCATCAGATCTGTTTTGAGTCTTGTTGTTCTGGGCTTGAATCTTCCTGGTTGTAAAGCAAGAATGAAAAACCTTGCCTCTCAAGGCTGTTCTGATGTTGAGGGGTAGTGTTTGCCCTAGAATCCAGGTCCAATGATAAGTTATTCTGTACCTCTCAGTGGACTCAGGGGAAGAAAGCTACCAGACTGTGCTCCTACCTCCAGCATTCCTTAGGAGTTGTTATCCTAGTAAGGATAACAAATATGCTGTCCCCTTTCTACTAGTTGACAAACATTCAATCCAGTTATGGTATCTTATAGTCAAGAGTACAGGGGAAATGGTGAAGAATGTCTATCTCTTCCTTTCCAGAACAAAAATGGAGTTTGGAAGAGGATAACCAAAGTCAAATTCTGTCCTTTTCAGAAGAGTCACATGGGTGACTGTGGAGCTGTATTGGGAAAGAATAGAATCTTGGGATAGTGAAATTTTGGAAAACACTCTATGAAAATCTTTTCCTCTTTCTCTCTCTACAGTGGATATACATAAAATTAATTATTAATACTCCAAGCCAAAACTGTTTCAGTTTGTGCTACCTTAAGACAGCAGGTGCCTTGATCATAGTCCTGACTACTGTAGTACTAAGGACAACTGACTAAATGGTACTAATCAAATACCCCTAATTAGCAGTTACCATTGCCAGATACTTTCAAATTTGCTTGTTTCTTTCATCCTGGAAGACTTAAGATTTATACTCAGTTTCCATGGCTACAGAGTTCAAGCCCTTCTACACTAGTATTTCCTCTTAGGGCAGAGTTGCATAAAGGCTGGAGGACTTCAAGCAGTTGTTGTGTTGCTCGTACCTGCAATAAAATGGATGGTGTTTTGTTACACCGATAGGTAATTAGGAAATGGTGGTGGAGATTGTCTCCAACAGTTTTCTTTAGGAATGTGCAGGATTTCACTTCTAGTCTGATAGGTAAGCTAGGTTTCTGTTGACCTAGCTCCCCAGTAGGGCTGGAGCTTCCTGTCTCATGGATGACAGCAGAACTGGATGTCCAAAATGATGCATTTCCACCCAAAGTTTCTGAGTGAGTTCAGAGAGGAATGTTGAAGTTCTAGCAAAATTCTTTGTGTGGGCAGGAATGGAAAACCAGGGGTACAAAGGAACAGAATAAAAACTGGGCCTAAAAGGTGGGTCTTAGCATTTTCTCTTTTGAGGAATTATTTGATAAGCAAAGCATATGGAGGTGTTGCAGAAAGACCCTGAATTCATTACCCCCAGGAAGATCTCCACTCCTCTTGCAGTGTACTGTGCAGGGGTAGCTCTGATGAATGAGGTGTGTCTACCTAGGATCCTAGTGACAGGGTAGCATCCATGTGTGCTGTAAGGCAGAGATGGATGGAACCTGGGGTATCCTTCCTAAATCCCATCCCCAATGAATGATGTCTGAGGGTCCCTCACAGACGTTTTTCTGTAGATTGTCAGGAAGTCCGGAAGAACTGAAACTAACTCTCTTTTGACATTTCTGCTGTTCTCTTCTTTCTGTTCACCCTATTCAGGAATTCAGAAGTCCAGGAAATTATTTTGTTAACCAAATGGAGAGTTTAATGAAGCCACTGATATCAAAAGAAAGACCTGCAATATCTTTATCTGTGTAATTAATTAGCCTATGTCTATGAAGTGTTCCAAGCATGTGAAGTGCCACAGATCTCTTGTGTTAATTATTGTTATGCATGGGAAACATAACTGGATTTCCTGACCTCTGTGCACATAATAGCTCTTGTTTAATGGTGCATGAGTTGTAACTTTACTTTTTGATCAGTGTTGATTCTCTTTTGGTGATATATTGAGAAATTTTTTCATGCTTTTCAAGTTTTTTCTCTTTAGAAAATCAAGTTTTGAAAATGTGTTTGCAAATGTGAGTGGCAGTGAGGAGCGATGGAAGGTGTCTGAGAGGGGGAGGAGGATGTGTGACTGGATAGAAGCAGGTTTTTAGAAGATGCATCTGTTAGCGTCAGATCAAATTAAAAAAGAGAGACTGGGAGCAGGAAAAAATGCTGCTAAGGCACCAAATAATGGAGATTTGAATGAGGGTAGTGGTTGGAATTAGGGATTGTATGGTTGAGAGGAAAATTTATTGCTGTAGGAATGAGCCCTCTGGTATACTAGGGAAAAACTATAGCTTAACCGCCCTTTGTTAAAAATGAAAAGTAATAATGCAATATGAAGTTTACATTATGAATGGTGGATAAATCCTAGAGATCTGCTGTTAGCATGATGCCTTATAGTATTGTGGATGTGTATTTGATTTTTTTTTTGCTTTTATTTTAAGAAAGAGAGGATGAGAGAGAGAGGGAGAGAGAGAAAGAGAGAGAAGGATACAGAGACAGAGACAGAGAGAATCTATTTTTATTTTTTCAAAGGTTTCTCAGATATTTAGTTGTGTACATGATGCTGGGGTTTGAGCTCAGGTCCTTGTGCATGCCAGGCAAGCACTCTAACTGCTGAACCACCACTCCAGCCCCTGGAATTGTACTCTTCAAAAAAATGTTAAGAGCAGAGATGTCATATTAACTATTGTTTTTTTTTTTTAAAAGATACACACACACAGAGAATCAATTTTATTTATTTTATGTTTTTGTTTTTCCACCACTTTGTTGTGTACATGGTGCTGGAGATCAAACCCAGGTCCTTGTGCATGCCAGGCAAGCACTATTCCACTGAGCCATCCCTGTTCCAGCCCTCATGTTAACTCTTCTTAACACATACTCATACAGACATGGAAAGTTTTGGAAGGGATGGTTAGGTTTAGTGCTTGAATATAGTGATGGTATCATGGGTGAAGGTATATGTCCAAAATCATCAAAATGTATACATTACATTGTGGATTATTTGCATTTCAATTATACTTCAATGAAAAAGGAAAAGGAGTTTGGAGAGCTGGAAGTAGTCTTGTAAATGGATAGATAGAGGTGAAAAGTATTTGGGAGAAGAAATAGCAGATCAACAAACAAGTGTCCAGTGGGCTTGAGGAGGAAGATGCCTGAAGCAGGCAGATGAGACTTGGGCACACAGAAGGTATTGTCAGGGAACTGTCTAATCTCAGGGATGTTTAACAATCAAGGCTGTCTGCCTTGATTGTATTTTGATGCAATGTAAAATCACCTGCTTTTACTCTGAAGTGTCAGTGAAGGTATATAGCACATGATATAGGAATAGTGCTTTGGAGAGTCAAGGTGTTACCCCCCCGGAGTAAGCAGTAGGCATAAAGAAGTAGAAAGGAGGGAGAGTGCAATGACAGGGTGAGCTGCCAGTCACCATGGATTTATGACACTAAGAACAAAACTTCAGGGAAATCCCAAAATCTTGAATAGGCCTGAATTCCCCACAGCATGTGAGATGGGATGCTGTCCATTTTATTTGATTTCAAAACCAAAGTGACCTCAGCAAATATTTAGGTACTAACTGAAATACAAACTGTAGATCTGGAGGACCGAGAATTGTACTGAGGGCCTTAAGTCACAAGAAAGATGCCCACTGCCTTCCTCTCTCCAGCTTTGCCCCTGTGCATCCATTCATTATTTTTCTACATTTTCATATCTCTGTGGGGCAAAGTGTCTTTATGGAGTTTTCTGAAAAACCCCTTTTTCCTGAAACACTCTGTTCTGAGTGCCCTGGGATTTTAATGAGATAATTTCTGGATGTAACCTTCTGGGTCACTTTTGACTTTTCAAGAGATGAGATTCAGAGACAGTAGACTTAGACCACTTTTGGCTCTACCAGAGGACTGACTAAATTCATTTTCCCGAACTCCTCAGAGAACAAGAAGGGCTCTGCCATCCCAGAAGATCCACACAGACAAGTAATGCAAGCACATGGATAAAGTCTTCCATACTGCTACTTTCTTCCCCTAACTCCTTTTTAAAATTTTCGTGTTGATTCCTTTTCTTTTTTTAACTGGAATAGTAGGAGTTAGCAATGGAGGGCTGAAAACTGGAGGTTGAGGAAGTGGCTGTTTATAAGTTTATTGGGATGGATGGCCTTTGTTTTTTTTTATTAGGGAATTGAGTTGTTGTACAATCATAAATGCCTGTAAAGTAACATTATGATATGCTCCTGATCCTAATCCAGAGTCAGCTCCACATCTTTCCACATCCCAGTCTCTTGATTCTTCTCTATTCCCCCCCCATTACAGTTATAAATATCTATATCTATATATGATTGAGAATTTTTCAGAATAAATTATTGCATAAGTATTATTTGACTTCTCCGGGGTAAAGAGTAAGTTACATTGTTGATTGTTTCCCTATCTTCCCTCCCTCACCCACCCACCTGCCTCTCTCCTCTCTTTTCCCTTCCCTACATATCTGTAGTTCCCCTATTTTATGTGTTGCTATGTCTTTGGTGGGTCTAAGAGCTTGACTACCTATTACCCTAGCCTGGGTTTAGCTCTAGTCTCCACAAATGAGGGAAAGCATTTGACCCTTGAATCACTGGGTTTGGCAAATTTTGCTCAGCATGATTTCTTCCATTGCACGTGGCCTTTGTTACTAAGGAGCTATTTGACCCCATGGCAAGACATCCAGTCTCTCCTCCTCTGCTTAGCTCCGTTATGCTATCTACCCACTCTTTCACTTTTTCCATTAGATTGCCCTGTTTTGCTGCCTCTGTTGTCAAAACACTCATCCTAATAGTCATTTTATCTTCCAAAACAAAAACAGGAATGTTGTCTTCCTCAACTCAGTTGCTGATTTGTAATAATTTCAGGGCTGAGGATGCTTACCTGCCTGGCCTTGGTATTCACCTGTGAAATGCCTTGAGTGTTGGAGTCACTTGTTTTTTGGGAGAGTAATGTCCCTCCCTGTGCAGGTAGCCCAGCCCACCGAAGCATACAAACCAAGTCAAGTGTCATGACATTTCTTCAAGATATTTCATTCTCCTCCTTCTTCCAGGATGCAAACAGATTGAAGACAGGAATGACTTTAATGGAATCTGAACAGTGCCTAACCCCTGTGGATATTCATGGAATATTAAATAACAACAGTGATCATATATTAATGATGCTCTGCTCACTTGGGAGAGAATACCAAATAACTTGGAATTTTCCTGTTACTGGCAGCATGGCCCAGGAGCATCTTGAGGTGAATTTAAAAACCTCAGCAATTCAAATCACATTTCCCCTAAGAAATACATCTTATAGGTTGGAGTTATTGTTCAGCTTATTGCTGGTTTACTGTGTGATTTGTTAGTCTTCATTTGAATCTTCCAGGTCTGGAAGAAAGATATTGTGCTTTAATGATATATAAGCTCAAGTAAAGAGTTAAAAAAAAAAAAACATCTCTTCTGGCCAGTGCCTTTTTCATTCATCTGGTATTTTTTTCCCAGACACTTTAGTTGCTCGGAAGTAAATTATTATCACATGAGCTCAATTTAAAGAGCTGCTATTGGAAACAAACTGCTACAAGCTATTAAAAAGAACCCCAATTTCAGTGTTGTGTGAAAAGGAAAAAAATTAACTCCATTCAAAATATATATTGAATTTTATTATATATATTATATTATATTATATTATATTATATTATATATAATTTTCATTGAACCAGAGTCTTTCCAAATAGGGTCAATGAAAAGGAACAGTGGCCTTCTTATTCCCCTTGCTTTTCTTAAACCATCTGCCACTCTTATTCCATAATATACTGGAGGAAGCTGTCAAAAATTTTGGTTAAAAGCTTTTTGATGGGGCCTTTAAAGATTGGTTTGGAAAAAGCTTGGGTGAATGGGCATGAACATTGCTTCTCTCCTACCCCAGGATTGGCAGGAGCACAAACCTCTTGATAACCATCCAGATATCACTGGGGCACCACTGACTTTGAGCATTCATTCATTTATTCATGGATGGTCTACGATGTGCCAGATGTGTGGAGAGCCAACAAGGATTAAAAAAGACACAGTCTCACCCTAAAAAAGTCCTCATTGCTGAGAACAATAAATAATTAAGGGCTCCCTCTTGAGGGTCAGGACAGTGACAGGTGTAGGTTGAGGATGTGTGGAAATGGGCACAGGTTGGGAGCACCTACTCAGGCTAGTGGGGTCACAGAAGCTCTTTGGAGGAATTTCAACAAATGAGAATTTGTCTTTTGAAGATGGGGTCAGGAAAGAATCTTTCATTGTTGTATCCCTGCCGCTTGCAACTTAGTTAGAATTGTTTTATCCCACATTTCCACACCTTGTCAAATTCCTGGCCATTTTTACTTCCCTAGGTCTACCATTAATTCTAATACCTATCAAGCAACAGTAGAGTTCACACTGGGTTGGGTGCTTTGTAATATGCTATTTATCTTAGTTTTACTCTCATATTTACAGATGGGAAGGCTGAAGGCATGCAGCTGAATTCAGGGACCTTCGTCTGTTTTCCAGAATCTGATACTTTTTCTCTATAGCATAATGCAAAATGAAAAGAAAAATAATCCTCAATGGTTTCAGAAGAAAAGATTTTCGATTTGACCTCTCCCCTTTCTATCATGTCAAACCTAAATCAGATTTATGGGGTTTGACTGAATAGATAAATGGCATTATTATATTTGAACAAATCCAATGCCTGTACATACTTATTTTCCAGTATGGTCAGACATAGAAATGTGTATTGTTATGGTGTATTTCATTTCTTATGAAAAAAACTGGAGTCATGTGTATTTGGACCCTAAAAAAAACTTGAACTCCTTAGTCAAGTACTGACTGATTTTAAGAAACACTGAGTTAGGTAATGCTAAGGCAGAAACAACTTAACCTTCATAGTTTCCTCCTCTTAATGACATATAACAGTTGGATTCTGAAGTGTCTGTTTAGGGCTTTTCTGTTGAAAGTGCTCCATATTGAAAGAAATAGGTTGATCATTGTCCTTATACTGGTGATAAGGCAAAAACTATTGATTGTAAGAAATTGTTTTTTCTTCTTAGGGATGGGGCCAAGTTTATTCCACAGCCTTCTTTCTCTCCATTCAATGTGGTCGTGTGACTGAGCTTTGGCCAATGGACTTGGGAGTGAATGATTTGCATCACTTCCAAGTTTGGCTTATAAAACCCCAATCAGTCCTTCTTGCTCTTTACCCTTGCCAACTACCTGGAATGGAGATGACTTTAAAGGTGATTTTGGAAGCCACGTGTTGAAGATTTGTGATCAGTTGGCTCCCCGAATAACCGTGTGGAATGATTAGTTCTCTATCAAGGACTGTTATGTGAATAAGAAATCCACTTCTATTGTGTTTCTCTTATTTATTTTTAGGTTTATTTGTTACAGCAGCCAATGTTACCCTAAATGATATTGGCTTACATGCCTGGAGACTTTATTATCACAAGCATGAATCTGTGGTTTCTACTGTAGAGAACTCAGTGAGGATAAAGTCTAAGGAGTCTGTGAGGCTACAAGTGGAAGTAAGAAACACAGGTTAATTCATCAGGCTGGATCCTAGTCTGCAACTGCTTTGAGTGGTTTCCCTACCCCGACTAGGGCATTTGAAGCATGAGGAAAAATATTCTAACTGTGGTCTGGTAGCCTTCTTTTCCCTTTTCCCTTGATTGATTTATAAACATAGTTTGTTCCTGCTGATAGGTTTCTGATGAGATTTCTGACCAGCAGAGCCTGTATCTCTCTGTCCTTATTTTCACCCTTCTCTTGAAGAGTTGTCCATTGTAGTGGTTTCATTACCTCTGGCCATTTTCAAAATATTATTCACGTAACGGTAGTGAAGAGCTCCCAGCTCTCAGAAGACAGAGCTGCTGTGTGAAAGCTGTGTTTTGGGACAGAGAATAACTGTCCCTTCTTTCACTTGTGTTTATTGGTAGAAGGTACTGGAAAGGACCTGGTGGCAGTGAAATGTTTTTTGTCATTTGTTCTTTTCAGTGCTAATGATTAGACACAAGTCCTTACATGTGCTAGGAAAGTGCTCTATCACTGTGAATCATGCCCCCATCCCCTGTCTTTTAAAATATCAATTTAGTGTTATAAAATGCCTGCATATATCCTGTGAGCATTTTTGGTGGTCTTCCTAAACCTGAGAGTTGAGGATAATTCTCTTGGAAAGATTTTAGAATACTGAAATGTTTGAACTCCTGCTCCTGCTGCTGCAAATAGCCCATGTATAGACAGTAAGCCAGGAAAAAGCTCTCACTAGTGAAGTCCAATTCTCACACTATTAAAATATCCTTGAGGATTGCCAGACAAGGAATGGGCAGAGTGGTCCATGACCCAGTGCTTGTAGACCTCAGCATGTGATAACTAGGTTAAATGCTTTGTGACTGTACATTTCCATTTCCTTCCTATTTCTAGAGGAGAAGAGGCTGTGAAGCAGGAAGGATGCCCACAAGTATTATCTTTAAGCGATGTTTCCTGTTTCTGGAGATTGGCAATATGGTGGAAGTGGGCAGGGATAAGATGATTCAATAACTGCTTATCACTTTTACACCCAGACTTCTCAGCATTTTTAGCTTAGCACATCACCATGAGGACTGCAGTGAAAGCAATTTTATTTATTTCTGTAGATAGAGATAGAGATATCTGCTTTTGCTCTTTGTGGGTTCCCTTTGATATTTATAATAACATCAAGTGATTCTCAAATTATTTATCATTCACTTATTTCTCATTATTATTTGGTAAGCTATCTGAGCATTTGTCTCCCTTCAACCAAAATGCTCCCGGATCTCATCTCAGAGGCACTGATAAGAATATTACTTAGAAGAGAGCATACCTATGTTATATTCTTTAAAATATACAAGCCCATTTTCTGGAATTGTATTAACTTCAATCTTCAGTATATCAGCATCAACAAATTCCCAAGGCTGTTAACATTCACATGGTACTTTTAACCCAAATGGGGACCAAAACATCTGCTGTACATGCCATTAAAAATTTCCAGTTGCCTCCTGAACACATTGCTTTAGGGTCTTTTGTTTCTGAGTCTCCAGAGAACTTGGGGCAAACAAGAATCTTTTACTAGAATTCATGACCAGGAAAAATTGATGCCAGACAGAACATGATAACAAATAATGCTAAATGTATTTAATTATGCCTTGATAGTTTGTATTAGTTTTCTTCTTGAGATTAGGTTGAATTAGTCATATTTGTAAGAAACTGCCACGAGGAGGTAGATTTTCTGTCATGTTTGTCACCCCCACCACTAGCTTGCCTCCTCCCAGAGCTAAGGGAGTATGAGAAATCTTTTTACAAGGTGACTCCTAGACCCAGACAGACCTTGTGTTTGGTACAATCAAGTAGAGGAAATGAGTTGGTAGGGATGTGGTCACTACCACAGGCTGATGGTGCCTGGTGGTATTTTGGTCATTCCACACAAATCACATCAGGACAATTATCTCTTCCCTCCCAGTCTGTGTCACAATTTGGAGCCTATCCCTCATTTCAGGTAGCATCAGGGAGAACACTTAGGGACTGTCCATCATACGGAGGTCATAACCAACACAAGTGGCAATCAAGTGGGAAGAAAAAGGAGATTTAAAGTGCAGAAAGAGAGAAAAAGTGAATGAGAGGCTCTAGGAGGAACTGTCTCCCCAGGAGATGGCTACTCGGGCTTCCACATAGTCCAGGAATGAGATCTTGCATCAGATTAGGTACTTTGGCCCTAAGTAGATAACCCTGACACAAACAATCAAAGAAGAAGGAAACCTTGTTTCCCACAGATACAGATGGTGATGCATTTGTGACAACTCTGGCTTCCTTAGAACTTCCTCAGGCTTTCTCAGCATGTTGATTCTGTCCTCAGGCTGGTGGCTTGGTGGCCACAGGAACTCAGGTCATCTAGCCACCCAGCACAAGGAGGAGGAGTGTCTGTCATTGGCTTTCTGCTTACATGGAGGAGACTCTTCCCTGCAACCCCAGGAAACTTCCATGGTTTATCATCTGGAATTGAGTGACATTCCCATTCCTTTAACACTAATTGGTAAGGACTGGGATTATCAGGGCAGGCTTAGACTAATTATTTGGAGTGAAGTGGCTATTTGAGGAATTTGTCACCATTCTACTAAGGGTTCATAGTTGTGGTGGCACCATATAATTATCTCCTGTTACCTCAACAATGAGATCATTAATTATACCTATTTTTAGAATACTTAAAAACTGGCATATAGCATAAAGTAAATATATTTTTTATTTCAATAACTAAACTATATATACTAAATTATATCTTCATATATGTATGCTTATATTACGTTATTATGTCTATGTACTAAAGTATATACCATATTATGGTCATTTTATTATGTATAGTATGTATGCACTATATATAAAGTTTGTATGATCTAAAAACTTCTTTCAAAGTTCCATTATTTTATCAAAAGTTCCTTGTCACATCAATATAATTTGCTAGTTGTTTGTTGGTTTTCTTTGTCAGTACACTCTATTGGTTGAAATAGGTCTCAGTAGCTAAATGATGCTGTTAGAACCAGGATTTGACAACTTTATCAAACACTCCCCCTACCTTTCCCATAACACTGATCATCACTGGGAGATGGGGATCTTGTGTAAATTTATATTTATTAACTATGTAGAAATTAATGTACTTTACTGTGAATTTCCATTCATACCTTTTTGGTGCTTTGATCATATCCACCCTGGCTTCTAGAAACAGGGAATCTTATCAGAAGCTGAGTGGTTGTGTGCCTTTGCCCCTGCCTTAGCTTTGAGCTTGCTAATGGTCTTCAGGTCCCATTTTTCTCTTCCTCCAAGAGTAGTTATATTGGTACCATCAAGGTCCTGGTCCCATGCCAGGTGCTGTTTCAGGAACAGGGATCCCAAAAGATAACCATAAGCAGGACAAGAGGGAAAGGCAGGATATGGTGAGTGAGGGGCACATGGCTTCTCCTGATTACAGGAGCTGGAACCTTGATTTTTAGCTTGCTTTTCTCTGGAAGGAACTAAAATGTCTGTGTGTCCTGCCCAAACCAACCACAGGAGGATGGGCATTGTCAAGGAAGCAGCACGGATGAGTTCCTCATGGAGTGGAACAAAGGCAGAATGGAAGAGAAAAGAGCACCATGGAGAAAAAAAAGAAAGCAAGCAGTGGTGATTGACAGACTGGTGGGCTCAGTCTGAGCTGGTGCATTGTGGGTGGGATGTATTCACAAGACTTCTCTGCCCAAAGGTTACTTGAGCAGGCAGAGGGGCCTCACATGGTCATGTGCTGGGAAGTCCTGGCATAGTTCCCCTTCCAGACTATTCACAGGGCCAGCAGTGACCACTTCCCACTGGGAAATGGATAATCAAACACAGCAGGCTCCTCAAAGTCACCTGAGAACTTTGTGCTGACATCTAGGCCCATGGTCCCTGATCATCTCTTCAACACTACCTGAACGTGGCTGGGTCAGGTGTTTCTTCTGGGTGGGAACAAAAAGATCCTCTTCATCTTATCTGAGTGCCCTCTCTCTCCCACTCAAAGGCTTTTGAGATAGGAGGCAAATTCCCAACTCACTGAAAAAATAGCAGTAGTAATACCACACAATAGTAAGTAATTGGACTAATCTAATTTAAAAATAGGTTAAGCAGCTGAATTTCTAAAAAAAAAAAAGACATATAAATGGCCAAAATATACATGCAAAATGTTCAACATCACTAATTTTTAGGGAAATTCAAACCAAATTTACATTGAGATAGACAGAAAATAATTCTAGAAAGTGTTTGGAGAAAGGAGAACTCTTATAAATTGTTAATGTGCATGTAGACTACTAGTATAGTCATTATTGAAAATAGCTTGGAGGTTACTCAAACAATTAAAAACAGACCTACCATAGAATGCAGCAATCCTACTATTGGGTATATATACAAAAGAGATTAAGTCAGAATGTTGAATTCACAATAGTCAAGATATGTTTATTAGCTTATGAATGGATAGAGAAAATGTGGTGTGTATATACAAGAGAATATGATACAGACATAAACAGGATGAAATCTTGCCATTCATGTCAACATGTATGAGCCTAGAGGATAATACATTGAGTGAAATAAGCCTTATTCAGAAAATCAAATACCACATTATCCCACTCATGTGGAGTTTTCAAAAGCAAATCTCATAGAAACGTAGTGTAAAATAGTGATTCCTAATATCTGGGGAGGAATAAGATGAGGGGAAATTATTCAGAAGATAAAAAGTTATAGTTAGATAGAAGGATATGTTCTTATGGGCTATTGCACAGCAAGATGACTATAGTTAATGCATAACAGTACTACTACTACTACTACTACTAATATTTTTATTTTTTGACATAGTTTTACCTATTGGAGAGAATTTTGTTACATATTTATGCATACATGTATATTGACAAAGTAAGTTAAGGCCAATCCTAGTCCAGAATCTCCCCACTTCACCCACTCCCTGCTCTCATATCTCCTCTACAATACCCCTGTGTTATAGATAGAAATAAGTATATGCACGTATATTGATTTTTGAAATTTCTGAGTTTCTCTGCCTTCCTGTGTATAGTTGGATTTCTCATGGAAGTTGAGAGTTCCCAGCTGCATTGATAATCCCCCTTATCCCTTCTCCTCTGTCTGCCCCACACCTTCATAGTTATGGTTCCCCCAGCTTATGTGAAATTTTAACTATGTTGAGTTAATTATTTAATCTTAGATAACTTTCATCTTGTCTTAGATTTTGCTCTAACTTCCACATATGAGAGAAAATATTTGATCCTTAAGTCTCTGAGTTTGGGATATTTCACTCAGGATAATTTTTTCCATCTCCATCCATTTGGCTGCAAATGCCATGATATCATTCTATTAGCAGAGTAGATAAATACCTATATATCACAGTTCTGGAATCCATTCATCTAGCAAGATGCATCAGGTTTGGTTCCATAGTTTAGCTATTGTAAATTGAGCTGGTATAACCATTGATGTAGCTGTTTTTCTGTGGAATGCCGATTCTAGCTCTTTTGGGAAAATACCCAGGAGTGGGATAGCTGGGTGACAACGTGGTTTCAACCCTAGGATTTTGAGGAGTCTCCACACTACTTTCCAGAGTGCCTGTACAAGTTTGCAGTCCCACCAACAGTGTGTTAGTGTTCCTTTCTCCCCACAACCCCTCCAATATCTGTTACTCATATTCTTTATTTTTGCCACTCTGACTGGAGTGAGGTGGAATCATAGTAAAGTTTTGATTTGCATTTCTCTGATTGCTAGTGATGTAGAACATTTTCTCATATATTTATTGTTTTTTTGGACTTCCTTTGTTGAGAAATTTCTGTTTAGTTCCCTCCCCCATTAATTGATTGGATTATTTGTGGTTTAGGTGTTCATTTTTTTTTTATTCCTTTGTGTATTCCGGATGTTAGTCTCCTGTTGGAGTAGTATTAGGCAAAGATTTTCTCCCATTCTGTAGGTTTTCCCTTGACACTCTTGACTAATTCTGTATCTTTGCAGAAGCTTTTCAGTTTAATGGCATCCCATTCATTTATTCTTGGCTTTAATTCTTGCTCTATGGGAGTCTTATTAAGGAAGTAAGTTCTTACACTGATGTGGTGGGTGGTTGATCCTATTCTTCTAACAATTGTATAGATGCTGATGTAATTGATTCTTTCATCTATTTTGATTTGATTTTTGTGCAGGGTGAGAGATAAGGATCTGATTTCAGCTGTCTGAAAACAGCTGTCCAGTTCATCCAGCACCATTTGTAGAACAGGCTGTCTTTCTTCCACATTATACTTTTACCAGCTTTGTCTAATATCAGATGGTTAAATATTTGTGGATTTGTCTCAGTATCTTCTAGTCTGTTCCATTGGTCTTATGTCTGTTTTGATATCAATATCATGCTGATTTTGTTACCATACCCCTATAGTATAATTTCAGGTCAGGTATTGTGAAGCCTCCTGTTTCCTCTTCTTGCTTAGTAATGTTTTGTCTATTCTGAGTTTCCTGTTATTCTAAATGAATTTGAGAATTGCTTTTTCTATATCCATGAAGAATTTCATTAGTATCTTGATGGGGATTGCATTGAATCTGTACAGGGATTTTGGCAGAATGACCATTTTAATTACATTTATTCTGCCTAACCAAGAACATGGAATGTTTTTTCCATGTTCTCAGATATTCTTCAATTTCTTTTTTAAATATTTGATAGTTTTCATTGTAGAGGTCCTTTATATCCTTTGTTAGATGAATGCCCAGGTATTTTATTCTTTTTGAGGTCATTGTGAATAGGACAGATTTCCTGATTTCTTCTGCAGAATTGCTGTTGGAACATAGGAAAGCTATTGATTTATGAGTGTTGATCTTATAACCAGCCACTTAGCTAAATTCATTTATAAGCTCTAGAAGTCTTCTGATTGAGCTTTTTGGGTCAGCTGGATATAGGATCATATCATCAGCAAATACAGATAGCTTGACTTCCTCTTTTCCTATTCGAATTCCTTTGATTTCCTTCTTTTGTCTGGCTAGGGATTTGAGGACTATATTGAATAAAAGTACAGAGAGTGGAAAGTCTTGTCTTGTTCCTGAATATAGTGGGAATGCTTCAGTCTTTCTCCATTAATATAATGTTGGCTATGGGTTTGTCATAGATGGCCCTTATAAAATTAAAGTATCTTCCTTTGATCCCTATGTTCTCCAGAATTTAGAGCATAAATGGGTATTGAGTTTTTATCAAAGGTCTTTTCTGCATGAATTGAGATGATCATATGGTTTTTTATCTTTAGTTCTGTGTAAGTGATGAATTATCATTTATTGATTTGTGTATGTTGAACCAGCCTTGCTTTTGTGGAATGAAGTCCACTTGATCACTACATAGTATCTTTTTGATGTGTTTTTGAACACGGTTTGCAAAGATTTTATTAAGGATTTTTGTGTCTATGTTCATTAGGTACATTGGTCTGTTGGTTTCTTTTCTTTCTTTTTTTTTCTTCTTTAACCTCTTTTTTTATTAGAAGTATATAGAGATACAAATGAGGGGGAAACATTATCAAACCAACAGTAATAAATGTATATATATACTTTGTTATCCAGGGGTAATGCCAAAACATGGATGACCACCTTGGGTTTCACCTGTTGCAGTTACCCCCGGAAGAACTCATGCGTTAAATGTGTATCTTGTGGAGGAACGACATCAGCTTCTGGGATGGTTCCCCCCTATTCCCACTCTCCAGTCTCCTATGAGTTCTTCATACACCCTCCCTCCTCCCCATCCCCCTCCCTACACCTCCCAGTATCCTAGGGAGCCATCCCCCTATTACTCAGAGAGTCATTCAATTTGAAATATTATTAGGTTTAGCCGTCTACCCTACTGCTTCCCCATATATTCTAGCATCCACAGATGAGAGAAACCATTCAGCCCTTGAGTCTCTGGGATTCGGATACTTCACTAAGCATAATTCTTTCCATCTCCATCCATTTGATATCAAAAGCCATAATATCGTCTTCTCTAATGGCCGAGTAGTATTCCATTGTATATACCAAAGTTTTTGTATTCACTTGTCAAGTGAGGGGCATCTGGGTTGGTTCCATAGTCTAGCTATAGTAAATTGAGCTGCTATAAACACTGAGGAAGCCGCATCACTATAATACGCTGATTCTAACTCTTTTGGGAAAATACCCAGGAGTGGGATAGCTGGGTCGTAAGATGGTTCCTTCCTTAATTTTTTGAGGATTCTCCACATTGCTTTCCAGAGTGGCTGAACCAGTTTTCAGTCCCACCAGCAGTGTAACAGTGTTCCTCTTTCCCCACAGCCCCTCCAGCATCTGTC
>PVKS010035193.1:0-20270 GCA_004027875.1 Aplodontia rufa
GCGGGGCCTACATACCTGGTTCCTGAGCCTCCAACGCCATGTGCTTTGGCGTGTCAGTTCCAGCTGAGAACACACTGCATTTGCTTTTCCAGTCATAGGCTACTGCCTTAAAGGTGGCAGAAGCCACCACTGCTGGAGGTCAGGCAGTGTGTTTGCAGGTGGAGGAGAATGACACATCTCTTTTCTGTTCTTTCTCTTCTAAAAAGATGTCCCTAACCCTTTGGCTGTGGCTCAGGAATCTCCTTTATCAATGGCTTCCCTGGAAACTCATGGAAACCCTGCTTGGCTTTGCATGTGATGGTCCCAGGTTCCTTTCTGCTTCCTTTCCCTAGATTTGCCACTTCGGCTATGCCTTGCTGAGCTCTTGGTCCCCAAGCTGCTGATCTAAACTAAAGGCCCACAGCTCCCTTGCTGGTTTAAGTTCCTTGGGGCTGCAGAGCAGGATCAGCTGGCATGGTGAATGCTAAGAACTCTTCAACAAACGCTTCCTTCAGCCCTGGATTCAATCACTGTGCTGGGTTTTATAGGGTTTGGAAGATATGGGCTAAAATATTAAGGAGAAAAGGGGCATAATGCCTACAACTCATTTGCATATATTTCCAGAGAAGTGGGGGAGTAAAGAATATGAATTTTCATAAAAGGAACAAGCATGGGCCTGGAGTGGTGACTCAGCAGCTGCAGCTTGCCTGGCATGCGTGAGGACGTGGGTTCGATCCCCAGTACCAAGTACACAACGAAGGGTCAGAACAATGAACGCCACATGAAAAACTGAATAAAATGGATTCTCTCTCTCTCTCTCTCTCTCCCCCACTCTCTTTAAAAAAAAAAAAAGGAACATGCATTCAGTAGGTGGGCTAATTTCAAAAGGTGGCAACACCCTGATAATACAGAATATTTTGTAAACTATTTTAAAAATGCCTTCCTTCAGGCCTGGGTGTGGCAGGAGGGTGTACAAGGTGCTCCCTTGCCAGTCTGTATTGTTTGTACACCCACACCTGGGGGTATGCAGTCCTCTTGGCCTGGCAAGCCTCCCTGCAGTTCACCTGGAGGACACGCACCAGGCTGCACAACTTCCTGCCCCCATACAAAGGGACTCATTCAGTTGTACCCATGACCACTTCTGCTGTCCCACACACATGGGTCCAAATCTGGATCCCCAGAGTAGCATGGAACTGAAAGCCAACTGTGTGGGGCCTCAAGGTCTTGAAACAGAGTAGGACAGGGGAACCCAGACTCAGGTGGGAATACCTGCAACTTAGGGGGTCCTTGAGGGTCTGGCATTGCATAACTTCCTCTAGGCCACTGCAGCCTGGGGAATGCACTGATGCTCTAGAAAGGACCTGGAATGTGAGGGGACAGGTCTTTGCTATTGGCATTTTGTCCCACCTTGCACCTCTGACAAATGCTCTCTTTGCAGATGGTGGTGAGGAGAGGCCCAGAGGCTCAGCTCCTGCCCTGGATCGCTTTGCACAGGAAGCAAACACCTCTGATCCACGGCCAATTCCTGCAGGTCTTCTGCTGTCTCCAAGTGCCCTCTACTGGCCACAGAAATAAATTCTCCCAGGATCTGATGATTTTGAGCCATGAGCTCAGATACATAAAAGATTAAACCCGCCTCTCCCGTATTTCAATTTAACCCCTAACATGAGCTTGCAATCCGTTCAGGCAATTCAGATAGACTTTTCCCCTCCACCAACTTCTCCGTGGTGCCAGCACTGGCTAGAGCCGTGGGGAAGGCTTTTGTCTACTTCCTTTGTACTGTTTGATAGCTTGGCCCTCCTGGAACCTACCTGCCTTCTCGCTCAGAGGTGACGAGGGGAAGTGACTCCCACATCTATTTGGGGCCAGGTACTTTGAGATCTCCTGGGTACTTTCCCGCGGAGCCCCACCTGCTGCAATTTCTACTTCCTCATTGCCCAATGTGGTCCCTGCTCTGTGATGGGTGAGAGTCACCATGGAGGCGGGACTACGGAACATCCCCACTTTTCCAGCTCCCTGCAAAACTGGCTCATCTGTCCTTGGATCCTCAGACTCGTTCAGGGCTTCTCCGGTAACCCTGGACTCAGCCCGTGGGTGGGGATAGGTGAAGGGCTCCCATATCTGATGTATATGGACTCCCTTTCCAAACTCCTCCTTCCCTTGTCTCCTTGAAGAACCTTTATCCAGTTCTTGTTCTGGGTGATTGGCAAGTGGGAGCAGTAGGGGAGAGTAAGCAAAGAAAATAAGAACTGGCTGAGCAAGTTCCCCTTCCAGATTGTTTGGTCTTACTACAAACATACATTTAGCTTTGTCTTTCTTCATAAACAGAAACCAAGAATTTGACATCTTTACTTTTTGGTCCTTGCAACAGCCTCTTTGACAACTTCCCCATTGGGCCATTTGGTGTCCCCTGGTTGAACTCCCCAGGCAGGAGAAGTCCTTGGGACAAACACAAAGAAATTCAGCAGAGAACAGGAAAGGAAGATGGAACCCTATCGAACATTCTCTTGCCACACCAGCGCAGCAAAATGTGCTCTATTGTTTACCAAACCTGCATTAGGGTGCTTCCAACTTTTCAAGATTAAAAAAATTTTTTCATCATCTTTTTGAAAAAAATCTCATTCTTTGCTTTATCCAAAGTCATTTGAAAGTGACTTGCAGACACGAACTCCCTTTATCTTAATTCATTAGCAAGTGTCTCCTAGGAAACAGGACAAGCTCTCACATATCCAAAGTATAATTGTTGAAATTTCATATTGATATAATATTTAAAAACATATGCTCCGTATTCAAATTTCTCCAACTGTCCCAACATTGTCTTTTATAGCATCTGCAGCTTCGTATCCAATTCCGATCATGAGTTGCATTAGTTATCTCTTTATTCTCCTTCAACATGGTGGAGTTCGGCCTTTCTTTTGTGTTAAAAGGGATAGACACAATGTTTCATCACCTGCACGATTCAGGTTTGCATTTGTGGAAAGAACAGCACAGAAATGTGGGTGCCTCCCAATATGTCACACATCAGAGGAACTGGTGTCACTTTGTGCCATTTTGGAGTAATGAATCTTATATTTCATGATGATTTTTTTTTTAAGAGAGAGGGACAGTGAGAGAAAGAGTGAATCAATTTTGTTTAGTTTTGCATGTGGCTTTCATTGCTCTGATACTTCACTGTGTATGTGGTGCTGGGGTTCAAGCCTGCATCCTTGCACATGCCAGGAAGGCACTGTAACTGCTGAGCCACCGCTCCAGCCCCTATTTCATGGTGAATTTAAAGTAGTGTGCCACGTCTCTCCACTGCAAAGATACCTTCCCCCTTTGTGTAAGCATTCTGTAGGAAGATTCAATGTGTGCAACTATCCTGCACCCTAACAAATTCTCACCCAATGGTTTTATAAGCACCCACTGCTTTCTGAATTAGTTATTATGAATTAGCTATGCCTGCACATGGTAGGTTTTTCTGAATTCTCAATTCCCACTTGGCAAATTCTGCCCAGACACACGGTTACCAGGCCTAAAAGCCTTGCCAGCCCCTGCTGGGGAGATAAATACACACACGTCCTCTCGCTTTCCAAGCAGGTTAGAATGCTGCTGTCTGGCCATCTCGGAAGAGGAGAGCCTAGGCAGGGGAACTAGCCCTCCTGCACAGAATGCCCATCTACACCCCACAGTCTACACATCAGCGTGTCCCTGCATCACTGGAAGGCCTTGTTAAAGCACAGCTCCCTGGTCCCTCCCCTGGGGATTCTGATGCATTGTTGAAAAACCTCACTAGTTTAATGAAAAGGTTTATTTCTCTTTCAGATTACAGGTCCATACAGGTTGGCAGGGAGTTCTGGTCCACTTACTTGGAGATGCTGGATGATGGAGACCCCACCCTTCCAGGTTGTGGCTTCAAGTTTTCACACACAGGAAGAGAGGAGCGTGCAGAATCATGCCTGGATTTTCCTCTGTCCACTGACCTGCTCAATTGCAGCAGCTGAGAAATATGGGGATCAGATGGACCTTTTGGTGGATACCTCTGCCTGTGTTCCCCTTATCCGACCAGGAAACAACCTTCTGTGTTCCTCCAGCATGAACTGCTTTTCTATCCATGGGCCTCTGCACTAGCTTCTCTGTGCCCAAATGCAACAGTGTCATATCTCACACGGTTGACTCAAATGCCCCTCCCTGCACGGGCTTACTCGGCCCAATCCACTCCCTCACACCCCTCCACTGTACTATTCTGTCCGGTGTCATCCTTTTCCTCTCTGTAGACTGCACACTTCATGACAGCAGGAAGCCACTCATCCGTCACTGTCTTCCCCAGGACCTAAACAATGTCTGGCACACAGTAAAACGCTCAAAAAATATTTACTCAACCCCAAAAATTTAACTCCAAATGTATTACTGTCCCCATTCCACAGATTTTTAAAAATGAAGGGTCCCAAGAGGACAAGTAGCTTTTTCAAGATCACACAGATACCAAATGGTGGCACCTGATTTTAATCTATGACACCATGTCTGGATAGTGCCTGCAGGGTCTCACTGCCTCCATGTACCAATATGGCAAAATGAACCTTAGCCCTTGCCTCTGATCGCCCCCTCTGGTGGGCCTCTGCTGTTCTTGGTTCGTAAGTCTCTTAACACAATTCCAAGGAAGGCAGTTTGGCAACATCTATCTGGGAACTTGTCTCACTGCTGTACTTATATATGTGTACAATTTGCAAACTTGCAAAGTCCTTTTCACGGCAGTGCTGCGACAGTGAAAGATTAGAATTCACTTTGTGCCCCTATGCAATGTTTTCACAGTGGGTAGGTGTACATAGCCAAACAGGTGAAAGGTGTTTCAGGTTCTGACTGGAAAACTGCCCCACCCTAAGATATGGTCTGAGGTCAAAAGAAATAGGGGCTATGAAGTCCTTAAGTATATTCCTGTCCTTTACTTTCCCCAAAAGAGATGAACACCCCCAAGTCTAAAACATATATCTCCTTTAAAAGATTAGAAGATACCAATCCGAATACCAGTGTAGTTTCCATCATTTGAATTTATTTTATTGATATTCATTAGTGAATAAAAGTTTATTGTTGATTTTTGATGCATTACAACGCACTTTTTGGTAGTGGTTGCATGATGTTGGTCATTTACGAATTTACTATACTAAATGCTGCAACCTCTGCATTGACCGTTTTCACACTGGTATTTCTGGTGGTGATGGGTGAGTCTTCTCTGAATAAAAGTGGTCCATTCAGTCCATGGTTTTTCATATTCTTTTGTTATTCCACCTACTGCTTTAAAATACATTCAAATAAAAAGATAAGTTAGAGTGCATCCACACTACAGCAAGGGGAGCTGAGAACATAACCAATGCTCTCACATTCAGAATATAAATGGTTTGAAATCATGGGACCAAAGCTTCCTCAGGGTCTTCCTCAAAGACTCCTTGGTGGACATAAGGTTACCTCACTCAACTGAAGGCCACATCTTTAGCTGGGCGGGAGGGCAAAAAATGACAATTTCATGAATATGTGACATTATCCTTCCAAAATGTCCAGAACAGGTGGTCATGGAATACTGTGATGGACTGCAGTCCCCAGATTAGAATAAATAAATTATCTTCTCGGATTGGAATGCCACAGACACACTGACTGGATATGGAAGGAGAGGCTATTTGCTTAAAATACAGCACACACAAGTAATAAATAAAAGTTCACAACTTAATCTGCTACAGCAACAGGACCAGGCTCCGTTGTCCATTCATGGTTCTTTTCACAAGCACCCCTAAGCTCTCCTTTAGGACAAAAGGAACCACAGGGAGACAAAGGGCCTCAGGGGTAAGAAAATCTTGTTGTGATGTCACCATTCTGCTTATAAACAAGAGGGCAAATGTGTGGGCACGAAGGTGGCCCTGTGAGTGAACGTGGGCTGCCCGTTTCAGAGCCAGGGCTGGAGCCATCGGAAGGCCAACACCTACTTCCCCTGCAAGCCAGCGGGGTACTGTTTGGCTGCATTTCTTCCCCTTTACTGCTACGTCAACAAGTTTCTTTAATAAGTCTTTCTTTCCTATCCACTTTCCTCAAATTGTCTTAGGTCTGGTCTTTAATAAATCTGGTTGTGACACTGGGTCCCAGAAATAAGCTGTGCTCTCATTAGCAATTCGGTGTGTTTTGAAATTTGCGTTTTGGTGTCATAGAACCACACAGACAACAGACACTGCCAGTACCATTACTTCCCTGCATATATATAAAAAATGGAAAAATGAAATAAAACATCCACACAGAACACAGAGGGGCTGCTGAACCACAGTGGGAGTGTAAATACATTCTTTCCGGGTCAGACATGTGGCCGGAGAGCTGATTACAAAACACAGGATGACTTCAAGTTGAAGGCATGGAAAGAAAACGTCACACCTTGAAAAAGAAACAAATGTCTGTTGAGGCAGAGGAGTGACGGTCTTGAAGAAGCTGGGCCACCCGTAAAACAAAGAAAAGCTCTGGATCGTGGAAAGCTACACTGGCTGCATGTGGCTGAGGAGGGAGGCTCCTTAGGCTCTGACAGGGTGGGCGAGGCATCCAAGGACACCTGGGTGGCAGATGCACTATGACCTGTGTTGCGCAACAGCTCCTGGGGGTTGTTGCAGTGGGAGCTGTCAGACGCAGAATTCACTGGTTCCCATCCATGGGATAAGAACACACTTGGGAGTTTCAGTGCTTCTCAAAAGGAAAGTAAAAGAAAGGATATCACTGTCCCCAGGTTACGCAGGCGACGTCCTCATGAGAGAACAGTGCAGGGCACTTCCTGTGGGACTAGAAGAAAGGGCAGGACAGACACAAGGTCTCCAGGTCCTATTTACACACTTTACAAAGTTCTACTCTTCCCCCATTAGGCACGAGGTTGAAGGTTGATTTGTCTAGCTTGGGAGGGGATGGACAGATGGGAAGAGGGGAGAGTGCGTTGCAAGGGGAAAGGGAGGCGGCAGCAAGATGGAGAACGCCGGGCTCCTCCAGGACACAAGCCCCCCAGCCTCATCGTAAGCTAGTTTGTTTGGGGAGCTTAGCACCCATCAAGATGCCCGAGGTGAGAGTCACGGGGGCTTTCATCTGCATGCTGGATCCCACCATGGTGGGGAAGCTACGATTCCGTCGTATGCCACTGTTGAGCTGCAGCCCACCAATGGCACTGGTGACAGTGGGGCATCCAAGAGGCAGGCCCTCGGGTACCAGGCCTCCGGGAACAAGGGCCTGTGCTGGCCCTGGGGGCCTGCAGAGGAGAGGTCCCTGATCTTCAGTCAAGGTGGGGACATGGGCTCGCCCTGAGTTCACCACTTTGGCCACCCCAAACCTCCTGACTTTGTCCACGAGGTTGAGGTTGGAGACCGACACATCTGTCTGGCTCTCGCTGCTCCGGACGTTCTTCTTTTCCCTCACCTCCCTCAGGATGGAGCTGGCTGGCTTAGAAGCCAAGAAGTTGTCATAGGGAGGACTCGTGCACTTGAACTCGAAGGAGGGTGGGGAGGACGTGGGTGTCTGCATAGGTGAGTTTGGAGGGGTAGAGGGGATCACAGCCATCTTGGGGGTGTAGGAGTGCAGGAGGGAGCCCCGGGCAGCTCTGTCCCAGCTCTGGGGGTCATACACTGCTGCAGAAATGCCCCGCTCCTTCAGCAGCCACACCAAACCCAGGGATGTGCTCATGGTGGTTGTGGACTCCCGGATATTAGTGAAGGACTCAGCCAGGCTCAGTCTCCGTGGTGTGCATGGTGTGGCCACTGGTGTGGACTTCAGGTGGCTGGTGTTGCCACAAGCTGGAGTAGGAGCTGAGTTAAGGCTGAAAGGAAAAGATGACAGGTCACTCACCAGAAATGCCTATGAGCACCATGGGAAGGCCCAGTGGTCATTCTGCAGGGCAGGCCTGGGACATAAAAGGACTCCCCACAATGGGAGCCCCAGACACCTCTATCCACGTCTGCTCCTCCCACTCACCCATAGAGGCCCAAGTCCCTTAAGTGGGGCCATGGTTTAAGTTGATGGAAGTCGCGTGTGATTCCCTTTGCTCTCCCCTGATGGGTGGATGTAACTGTTCCTTTGCAGATGAAGAAACAGCCTCTAAACTAAGGCAGCTTCTCAGTCACCCTGGCTATTTAGTGGCTAAATCCAGATTTAAACCCATGTCTCAGTGACCCTAGAGCTCCCCAAGGAAGGGAAGGAAGTTATTTCCTTGGCCTTCCTCCCTCACTAAATTCAAATTCCAGTGTTCCTGCCTAACCCCTACTTCTCCCTCAGGCAGGATATCAACCAGGACTATGGGATACAATAGCTTATTTTAGGAATAGCAAACATGGCCCCAGTGGTGGGCCAAGGCCAGGTGGTCCAGCCCCTTGGCCTCCTGAGCACCAGGACAGTGTTCTCTCCTCTGCACCATGGTATTTCCTGACCCACTTCATGTCCTGTCCAAACCCATTTTGATGAGTGGAGTTTTGGGGTCAGAGG
Organism: Aplodontia rufa; assembly: GCA_004027875.1. Classification (NCBI taxonomy): domain Eukaryota; kingdom Metazoa; phylum Chordata; class Mammalia; order Rodentia; family Aplodontiidae; genus Aplodontia; species Aplodontia rufa. Next base: position 8,446 of record PVKS010035193.1, read on the forward strand.
AAGGAAGCCTCACCCGGTTGTACAGGACCTCTCTCTCTGCAGAGCTACCTAATTCAAGGTTCACTGAGTGTGTGAAATGCTAAAGTGAAAGCGGAAAGATCCTTCCTTCACTCATGTCATGTTGAGGATCCACAAGGGCCTAGCAGCTGGGGTCTAACTGGTACAGCCATTAGGACAAAAAAGTCTGCTGGAAGGCAAGCACGGGGGAAAGGCTCTGCTGCTGGCTTACGATGGGGAAAGTGACTTAACAGCTGCTCCAGGAATGGGGGAGGCCAAATGGGCATGGGAGCCCTGCCCTGCTTCCTAATGAGGAGTAAGGAAAACATCCTCCAAAGGTCTCATGGGACCTGCCCTAGTGCTTGCTCTAGGACTTGGCAAGGGCAAGCGAGGTGAGTGTCCCCAGCCTGGCCATGGGAGGCCCAGATACTGGGGCAGAGCATCAACCAGGGGAAGGAAGGGAAGAGGGCCCATGCTAGAGCAGGTCCTTGGAATGACCAGAGAAGGGGACCCTCCTGGGAGAGAAACAGTTCAATAGCAAATGGAGTCACCATGTGGTTCCACACTCAGGTGACCTCCTCACTGGTCAATCAGCACAGGATGGTGACCGTAGAACAGGCCCATCTCACACAAGATAGGGAGGGAAGAAGCTGGCGAGTTAGGAGCACTCTGAGAAATGTGAGGTTAGAAACCATAACATATCCTGCTGTTGAAAACATGGATTTTTGCAAACGCACAGGGAGAATTTTATAAATGTTGATGTATCATTAATAGAGAATAAAAAAAATTTCTAGACTTAAAACCTTGTGTGACCATCCTTAGGGAGATTTTCAATTGCATTTCTGGCTACTCTTCTTTCCAACTCTGGCAAGAAAGCCCTTTCATAGTTCACATTTTTCTGGTCCCATGTGGCCTTCCAGGCGAAGACCCGCTTGGGTGCCACGTGAGTCCTGAGGCTGTAGTCAGGAATGTGTATCTAGTTCCCCTGCACCAGCCTTCACGGGGGCACTGTGTTCCACTGCTTTCAAGACAGCCTCTTCCAAACCGAGCCACAGCACGTGGAAGCCAGGCTTTTCTGGGCCAGAAGGGAGATGGAGAAGGCAGAGCTAAAATGTAGAGATCCATCTGATGAGAACTTCAGGTTAGGCCTGTATTAGTGCCGGCACTCAGTTTGCTTGGGGAGTTTAGATAGTTAGGGGTGTGGACGGTCAAGGCTGTGTTAGCCAGGCACAACCACAGAGACACATCCCAGCCTGAGTCCCCAGGTTAGTGGCGGCCACGCGTGCACACACAGCTCCTTCCATGTGACCTGCCAGGGCAGGCACTGCTGGCCGTGTGCTCACCCCCTGCCTCGCCCGTGGGCTCAGATTCTCTGCCCTACATCGCCTCTCAGCTCAGCGGGGCACAGGGCTGCTTCGTGGTCCTCCTCACATGACCTGTGGAGAATTATTCATAGTTTAAGGTGCTCCTGGGGGGGCTGCTCCCTCTGATGTGGCCCTTCTCACCTCCCTCCCTTTCCATAAACCGTAGAGCTTGCTTGACTGCAACAGCAGAGAGACTGGCTGAGGAGGGTTACTCTGCTGTCAGGAGAGACCATTTCTCCTTCGCTGGAAGGTGTGGGAGGAAGCTGGGTACCTGATCGAGCCAAACAAATCAACCCACGCCAGGCCAGGCCTCTTGCCAGATGCTGCACTGGAAGGAAATGGACCGTGCTTGCCACGTGCCTTGGTCTTGGAGTTTTATCATCTTGGTCGTTATAATTTGGCTGTGGCGCACAGTTCCTGGGGTCTATTCCAGAGGTACAAGGGCTTCCACAGAGCTTAGTAACTCCACCATGAAAGAACTCCACGCTCTACTGGCAAGCTCTGGGGCAAAAATCCAATAGACTTGGCTACAAGTTTGTTGGATTTCAATTGTTCTGTGGTTAAGGAGGGGACTAAGAATCTACTCCAGGGCCAAGAAAAAAACATAAGGGCAACAAAAGGAGGGTCCAGGTCTCTTCACCTGATCTGTATCTGAATCAACAGCAGGTTCAGTTGGAAAGGAAAGATCAGACTCAGAACATGTGATCATAAATGCTTATGAGATGCTTAACCTAGCTAGGTTTTTATTTTTTATTTTTATTTTTTCTGGTACCAGGGATTGAATGCAGAGGCACTCAACCCCTGAGCCACATCCCCAGACCTTTTTATTTTTTATTTTGAGACAGGATTTTGCTAAGTTGCTTAAGGCCTTGCTAAGTTGCTGAGGCTGGCCTTGAACTTGCGATCCTCCTGCCTCAACCTCCCGAGTTGCTGGGGTTATAGGCGAGCGCTATCAAACCCGGCTACAGTTGGCTTTTGAATGAGCTCCTTGAGCTGGCTATGCTCCCTATGAAGCCTTATAGGAAAGGGAGTGCCCTGGCTTTCCCCACCTCTGCCCACCCCAGGGCCAGGGCCCCTTACCTTGGTGTGACCCGCGTGAGCTCGTCGGAAGGATGCAGGATGCGACAGGTGGTGAAGGTGAAGGTGGAGTTCGTCTGTGACATGCATTTCCCAGGGTGGTGTGCTAAATCAGGGGGAACAAAACAGTCCTTGCATCTAAGTACACCACAGTAAAAACAAAATCCAGCAGGGCCCTCAGCAGATGCAAGAAGCGATGAGCTACCTTGTTAACTGGATCTGGGCGAAGAAGGTGGTGCCTCAAAAACAACCATATTTTTGAGCACTGTTCTGCAGAGCATCGGGTCCCTGCTTCCGGCCCAGTCCAGACAGGGTTTCTCATCAGTATCCTTGGGTCAGTAGTGGATCCAGTTCCAGGGAGGCACTAAAGGGCCTTGTGGGTAAATTTGGTTTTCCTCCTCAGAGGACAGGATCTGCTTTCTTCCTTTGTTGCTTTACATGTTTTTATTGGCAAACAGGTGCGAAAACTCTCCCCGGGCGAGGGGATGGAGCGGGCGGGGAGAGGCACTTGGCACCTGACAGCAGGGCAAGGCTTGTACAGCTCCCTTTTCTTGTCACACAAAAAGGGGCTCGGGAAGCTGGCTCCACTACTGTCCACCAGTGATTGACATGGTGGGAGGTGGCAATCTCAGCAGCCTCAACAGCAACCTGGCAAGAGTTCCAGGGACCAAGACCCTCTGGGGTGCCACAGCTCCAGGATGGAGTCTGGTCTGACGCCCAGCAGTGCAAGTGACACCATTGCTTCCTCCCTGACACCTCCCCCTGGCTGCTTTCTTGCCGTCTCTACGATGTCTGATTTCAAGTGAAGTTAAGACAGCAACACGTGGTCCTCAATTTATTGCCTCTTAATGTTCTAGCAGGTTTGTTGTTAAGGCGGCTGAAGACTGTGGTCTGGAGCAAAGTAAACCATGGGTATTAGAACCATGCATCAGAAAGCTGGAGAAGAAGCAAGCAGTCCCAGGAGACATCATGATTGTGAAGGCCATCCTCGTTCATAACTCGAGCATGGGGGGGCGGATAAAAAGATGCTGCACCCAAAAAGCATGCACAATGAAGTCCCGGGATGATTCCCCCACCCTCCCCACCCTGCTGCGCCCCTGCAGCAGCTCAGCCCCCAGAGACCTCCTGGGAGAAAACTGTTAGGATTTCAGAGGCCATGAGGTGTCAAAGGCCAGGAAGATTCAAAAGGCTATGAACTAGAAACTTCTAGCTCCTTAAGGGACATTTTCTCTTGGATTTGACAAAAAAGGAAAAAGGCAAACTAAACAGGACAGACTGGTGCCCCAAACCTATAGATCTACACATAGCTGACTGTGTCATAAAAGAAAACTCAGGAATCAGATGAAACAAATTACAAACAATAACAAAAAAAAAAAAAAAAAAAGGAGACACACAAATTTGAGGCAGGGAGGACAAAGCCAGAGCACAAAAATGGTGAGGGGGACTAGAGGAGCGAGGCCAGACTGCTGTGCCCCACTGTGGTCTGACCCGGCTTTGTGTGTCAAAGGAGGCTCCTGGGGCACTGGTGTGGCAGGCAGCCCCAGGGAACTCTGGGCAAAGTGAGAGGGAGAGAAAAAAATCCATTAAAAATAGCCTTTATGAATCTTTGTTCCTCAAGCGATAAATGTCATGGTTTAGGAACTCAGATAACTGAGAAATAGCTGTGAGCAAAACAAAAATGGACCAAGCTATAAAGAGAAGGCAATCAAACAATCACGATTCTCTTGCTGCAAGAAGGTCTAGAAACAAAAGCAACAGAAGGCCTAGAAAAGCATCCCAAATAACAGGGATGATGGATTATTTGGGAAGAAGAAGGGAAAAGCAGTCAACAGAATTAGGACAGAACAGTTGGAAGATGGAACATTTTTTTAAAAAAATCAAATGAGGCAAGGCTGAATTTAAAACAGAAGTATTCCCCCATTCAAACACATGGCCAGAATATCAAATGAAGAGGTCACACACACGCACTTCCTCCTCTGCCCCCATTAGGCATTAGATCTTCGATTGCAACAGGCAGTGTAAGAAGGATGCTTTAGAGTCAAAGTTGCATCAACAGAAGCAAAACCCATCTTAAACAAATGGATTTTGGGGATAAGAAAAGGCTGCTAAAAATTTAGAAGTCACCACTCCCCAGAGCAATGGATAGCTTTAGAAGATCCAGGAAGATTCAACAAGTGTCAAAAGTGCCAAAGCTGGAGATTTGGCCCCTTCAAAATACCACTGGGATGCCTGGATGCGGGAGCTCTCCCGTGTCACCATGGATTGCCTGGCCGCTGTGGCACCTCCCTTCCTTGGGATGACAACACAGAAAGTGAATCACCTGTGGATAGACTCACCAGACCTCCTCACACTTGCCTCAGAGAAGCAAAGGACATTCCTACAGCCCTGGGTGCAGGAAGAGAGCAGGTTCCAAAACCGAGAGGCACATAGAACTTTCTTCTTGGCCGGAAGTGGGGGCTCAGGGTGAGGGTTTGCCCCTGAAGTCACTTGTACTATACCATGCACTAAAGCCCCTGCCCATCTAAAGAAGTTCTTTGTGGAAAATGGTATTGCAGATTCATCTCATGCTGTTCTCTTTGGGGGCACAAAGGACAGGTCTCCTTGGAACAAATGCTCTCTAACCAAATCCTCTCTCTCAACCTGACAAGAGGGCTTTTTTCGGTGTACATGAGTGGATGGGGAGATAATACACTTGATCTCAGTTGAAAGGCTGAGAAGCAATTAATGGGCAGATATTAAAAGTGTTCATTTACATTTACCAATTAAAAAAACCCCAGTCCTTTAACATATTTAATTGTTCTTCCTCCCCGGGGGTTCTGATATTGGCACAAAATTTGATAAGCTTTAAATTCAATGAATTCTCAATTATCCAAGCTCTTCTAGGCCAGATGTAGATGGCTAGCTTACAGGATTTTCTTTTGAAAACATACCACCCATAAGCACATATCTTTCGTCGAGTGGCCGGTGAGCACACTGAAGGGCTTTCTAGGTCTGAGAGTCACCCTGCTCCCCTCCTCTCTGATGCGACCCTGGTACATTTTCTGCCGGGAGTGGATCTACTTGGTTAAGTGGCACTGACTACCCATGCTCCATGACGCCTGGTACTGCCTGGAGAACTGGCTGGCTGCTGCCAGGGTGGTGTCCTGACACAGCCCCGCAGTCTTGGCAGAGGTGGGGAAATGTACCATATAAACGTGGGTGGCTGCTGCCCTGTGGAGCAGTCAGGCCTCTAGGGTACTCAGGCTGGAAAGCCCACTGCTTCTCCACAGCCCAAACTTTAAGAGGAGAGGAACACAGACTGGGCTGGGATGCTCTCGTGGGCTTGGAAGCTCCACAATGACCGTAGGATGATTCAATCTTACTACCCACCTAATGAACTCTGGACACATTGACTTACACATTTCAATCAATGCCAGGGGTGCTCTCCTTTCCCCATCCTCTGGGAAGAGCAAACTATAATGTGCTGTGTTAAACATAAGTTTTTCACTCTCTAAAGCAATCACAGAACCTAGTCTTTAAAAGCACGCCCATACAAGCCCACAGAGCTGTGGAAGAGAGCAACGGAACTCAGCAGTGGGCAACCAGGTGCTTTAGAAAGGGCTTCAAGTTGGAGAACAATGGTCATGCCATGCACCCAAACTATTCTTTTAAACACATAATTTCTAAAAATCTCCAATTTTTTTCAATTGCATCTCAAATTTTTGGAAAAAGGGATCCTATCTTTGCGATGCATGGAAGCCTTCTGTTTTCCTGTCCCCATTCTTCATGGAAGTGGCAAATTTATGTGAAATGAAGGAAATGGTCCTGAGCCTTTTTTTTCCTTTCCTTAACGTGACCATGTAGTGTCAAACTGTAATGTCATGACTTGGATCTACACTGTAATTTCTATATACTCGTAACTGACATACACACTCTCCTCCTCCCACTGGTAATTCTAGTAGCTGCCACATCATGGTGGTACCCAGGGGCCTATCCAAGTAAAAACAAACCAGATGACAATAAAAGCCACTGTCAACCCAACTTCGAGGCACAGCGTGGGCGAAGTCCTAAGAACATCCGTATGTCTTTTTTAAATGCCTGACTCGTAACGACTGTTGACTTCTGCTCAAGGTGGCGGGGAGAAGGGAAAGAAGGATGTCTCCCTGCCTGTTGCTACATGAGAAATAGCTCTCTTTCCATTAACACAAAAAGGCAAAAGCAATCCCTTGGAATTTCTGCCTAAAAGACTAAAACATCGGGGCATAGAAAAATGCTTGAAAGACTCTCCTTTTGCTTCATTATATAACTGCGTCCATGAATTTTTCTGGGGGAAAAGATGTTCCATGATGAATTCATGTACAGAAAGCTCCATAAACTCCCATCTCCTGACAATCCATCATTAATGCAAATGGTGAAAGATTAATGTAGCTTCAACTGTGTTTCTCCTGGGATGGGGGAAACTATCAAGAGTAGGTTTGGACAAAGTGGCACAGTATTATTGTTGTTGTTTTTAAATAAAAAGTCATTTTTTAAATAGGACAAAAAATGACTTTAAACTAAAAAGTGCTGTACAACTACAAAACGACACTTTTAAGTCCTTGAGTTCCAGGCTTCACATGGGCCTGGGAGCTATTACTCTCTGCTTCTCAAAAGCTTCTTTGACACAGCCCCAATTTGGTCCTGCAGTCCTGATGAGACCCCTGGGCCCCTGGTCAGACATCTGGCCAGCAGGCACTGGGGAGGGTTCCATCAGAGAGATTTTAAACTACATCATGATAAGATTTTTTTCTGGTTTCTGTACAACTTATTTTTGGTTCCTGCAAAATTAAAAGTTATTCTTCCTACTACACCAAGCTATCTGCTGTCTTTCATCTCAAAGGTATGTGATTTAACAGGTGAATAATTTCACAGCATTGTGTGGAGGGCCAGAAAGTCTCTCAAGTGCCCCTGGGGTATCACCTATAAAAAAGATTTTTTAGAATGCTGTTAAAATGTCAAAAGGGCAAGTGCAAAAGTCTGTGGATCCTTTGGATGCCAACAAAACTGAACTGTATGCCTTTGTCCTTCCTCTGTGGCTGACACAGACAAGCAGGGGAGCTGGCCTGGCTACGCTGCATGGAGACCTTTCCTGCTCAGGTCTCAAAGCCAGCCCAAGACAGCACTTCTCCCCATGTTGCCAGGCAGCTCAACTGAACCCCGACCAGCACGTGCTTCCACAAAGCCCTCCTTGTGAGAAGAGTCAAGTGCAGGCCCCACTGCTCAGCACTCGTGTGGGAACCTCTAGAGCCCTGGAAGGACCTCCTGTGGTTTTCCTAGGAAAGGGTACCATAAAGAAACTGCTCTTAGCAAGCGCGCTTAGTTCTGGAAGTTCTGAGGAGGGCCAATTCCATGCTCTCTGTTCAGAGCAGCCAGTTCTCTCGTTCTTCATTATTCCACTTCCAGGCTGCAGGTGGCTTGCTCTACACTGATGCAACAGCACAGGGGCTTGCTCAGCAGGTCCTGATAGGTGTCTGGGCCCTGTCCACTCTGTCCATAAGCCAGGTAAGATTAAAATGTGCTCTCCCCAGGGGCTGGGATTTAGCTCAGCGTCTGAGCGCTTGCCTAGCATGTGCAAGGCCCTGAGTTGGGTCCTTGTCCCTGGTGAGGGGGATAACAAAAAATGCTCCCTCCCATCAGAGCCTAGGACACTGGGAAGGAACTTCTTATATCCAAGACACCTGAAGGCCTGCCAACCACTGTACCAGCCTTTTCTCTCTGGTTCCATTGGGACCTTAGGCCACCTTTCCTTCCCAAGCCTATCTGGACCCACATCTGTGGACACAGATAAGACTGAAAGCAAGACAGTATACCGACTGAGGAAGGTTTGCTGCAACTGGCCCCTGCCCTGTGGAGCAGTCAGGCCTCTAGGTACTCAGACAAAGCTGCAGGATCACATGGCTGCCAGAACTTTCTGTCTGGCTCCCTTCCACCATGAGCTGCCCCTTTCCCTTTTCCCACACTCTGTAACCGCTCCTGAATAGAGCTTGGAACTACACATCAAATAAGGAAGTGACAAAGCAGCTGATTCTTGACTTTCACCTCTGGTGGCCAGGTGCTGGAGATTTAGGGAAAATTTCCAGGCATGTTTTGACCAAGTGTGACCTTGCCTTCCACATGGGCTTCAGGATCTCAGCCCCCCCGTATGACACATCTGCACTGCAGGGTCACTTACTACCGAATCAGATGCCATGGTCTGCGTGAATCTGGCCATTCCCCCCAGGGGAAATGGGTTCCGCATATATGAATGCTGGATAGACGGACCTTCAACGTCTTCTGTGGGTGTTGCTTTAATCCCACATTCTTTCACCTTTAACGATTGAGGCATCCAAGATAATTCACCTGAACAGTCCACCCAAGCAGCCAACTATCGATTAAACTGTGTGAATTTAACTCTTAATTCTTTGCCACATGCAGACTCTTCCTCACACATAAAAATCTAAAATACAGAACACTGACAGGACAAGACAGGGACTATTTCTGACAAAGAACATTCTCTATGTGAATTAAAACATAAAAACATATCACTGAAATGAAGTAAAACTATAATCTAAATATTGTTTAAACAATCCATTTTAATCATCTAAATTATTTACAATACAATAACATGGAATCATCCTTTTAAGACATAGGATTTAAAAATATCAGCAAGTGATGCTTCAAATAATACATTAAAGCATATTAATAAAATTTTTTCAGTGCTCAAAACTCCCCCACCCCACCCACAGGCATGGGGCAGTAGGCTCTGGACAAAAGTGCCTAATTTACAAATCTTCCCAGTTTTCCCCATCGTACCAGTTTTAAGAAAAAAGGTTCATCAATTTCTGTCCTTCAAGTTTTACCCTACGAAATCTTCCCAGACAGACAGCAGATCCTGGAGTTGTGGCTAAGCTTGGTGATGGCGCAGAGACCAGACCAGCTGGATGCAAATCCCAAGACAGAGGGCGCCCTGAGCCTTCCCACTGAGGCTGCCTGCCTACCTGTGACTCTCTAATTGCATAGAGAGCCACGCCTGGCCTTGAGGATGATTTATGTACAGAGCAAAATGCTTCTCGCATCTCAAACACCCAAATGGTTCTGTCATTCCCAATAGAAAAAAAGAAAGAACCAAATCACTGTGTACACTTCCCCCTCTGCACATGAGCTTTAGAGACAGGTCTTCCCTGGAAAACAAGCCCGGAAGAACTCTAAACAATGAGACCTTCCCTAAATCACCTTTGTCACCCAGATCTTTCCTTTCTGATCACACATCTTGAACCTGACCCTTGTAGAGCTTCAACCGTGATTGTGCGTGCCTCACCTCAAATAACATTGCTGCAGGTTTCTGTAAGGAGGGACTAGGAAGAATGGTCACTGTTCATGGTGAGGAAAGTGGTTGGGGCTTTAGTCCTTATACTGGTACTCTTTTCCCTCTGTCCTCTAAGAGAAGTTGTTTGTCAATGTGATAAGCTTCATCCCTTCCGTTCAACCTCTCAGAAGGGCACCTAGGGATGTTTCCTTCAACTTCCTGGCCTGGACTCACGCTCTACCCATAAAGCCATGGAGAGGGTACTGCCTACCCTTTCAGCAAAAGTCAGACACCGTTCTTTACTGATGCCTGCTGGCCAGATGGCCACTGGTGCTGATGACAACAGGAGGGTCAACACTGTGGCTAGCTGCCCTTTCTTGAGTATGTAGGTGCTACACAAAAAGCATCTTCATTCCTGAACAAATTTAATCTGGTAACTTAATTGCTTCCAAAAAAATTAAAACATAAATATATCCAAGTGCTAAAAAATTCTTAATTTTACCTATGACTCCTGGAAGGTCGACAACAAAGAAAAAAGAAAAGTTCCCCAAATCAAGTCCCTTGACCACAGCTGTCAGAAGTTAGGGGATTACATACACCACCGAAAACCCCGGCTCTTTCCTGCCTTGTGCTTTGTGGAGAATGTTGGGGTCTCTTCAGATGAAAATTATGAATTGCAAAGATGAGTGTTCTTCCTTCAAACTTGATAACTCAGAAACATCACAAGAATGACAGCTCTGGGGTGATTTGTCTTTTCCTGGGTCTGCCCCCTTATCGCACAAGAGCTCCTCAACAGGGCCAAGTGTGTTATCTGGGGCAAATGGTAACCACAGGCCTATGCTCCCAGAGGCCCTGAGTACAAGGCTTCTTATCCCAGGGGCAAATGGGATGTGGGTAATTCTACACACTCACAGTCCCACCCTCCATGACTGGGGTGTGGCAGGATCAACTCAATCTCTTTTCTAGATTTATCTAGGATCCTCTGTCTGGAAGAGCCTGATGACATTCCGTTAGGGCTTATTTGTTTAATCACTTTGAAAAATTCCACTTTGAACACACGTGTAAGCTAGAAGGAAAGCCACATATATGCCTTTGTTGGAGTTCGGAAAGTCAAAAGGTTGGTTACCAAGTGTAGTCTGAAATCCTGAACATTTTCTGGGACTCTCCCTATCTCAGTGCAGCCCACAAGGAACAGATTCATTTACCGTCAGAATGACCCAGCTCTCACAATTCTCCTGAAACTTCCCAGCTCGGCTCAGTGCAGTTTGGAAATCACCAGAGCACTCTAGAATCTGTCCCTCAGACACAGGGTGATTCCCCTAACAGGAAGAAGGGTCCTGGTGTTCTCAGGGGACCAATAACCTACTTTTTTTTTTTTTTAGCAGCCTCTCCTGCTCCCATTTAAGAGCCCTGCCATGCTGTGCACCTCCAAGACAGGCAGGGGCTATGCCCATGTTACAAAAAGGAGGCATGAGACTGTACTAAAAACATCTGCACAATGGGAGTGCTTTAATCGTTACCCACACAGACGAGCGGAAGCTACAGACAGAGAGCCACTACGGATGGTGCCCGGAAGAGAAGTGAGAATGGCCCAGAACTCTGCCTCTGGTAAAGGTGCCAGGTTCACAGGACTTAATGAGGTGCCCTCACCAGACCCCTCCTCCTCCTCCTCCTCCGTGGCCGCTGGCGGCTCCTGCATCTCCTCTGGGGAAGCCTGAGGCCGGCTCGGGTAACTTCTGCTGCCTGAGACAGTCACACGTGCTCGGGACCTCTCACCTGAGGTCTCTGGGTGCTGAACTGGCGTGGAGGTAGCTAGGCCCGGGAGAGAAATGTGGTCACCTGTGTCATCTTCTTCAAAGTCGTTAAGGCAGTACACTTCATCCAGGTCAACATCCAGTGTCCGGAAGCCCTTGGTGACCACACCGGGCCGGGGGTCCAGGATGCCCCCCAGGTGAGGCTGGGCCAGCTGCTGCCAGTGGTGAAGGGTGGCAGAACCTTGCAGGAGAAAAGGAAGAAGAGAAGGGAGAAAAAGGAAGAGTTAGGACGGAACCTAAGATGCTGCAGTTTACACCAAAGGCTTATTA
>PVKS010035194.1:0-14327 GCA_004027875.1 Aplodontia rufa
CAACAGCTCTATGCTTTACCCCATCTCATCACAGAAGGATAAGGACTCTTCCATGTTATTTCCACATACATTCTTACGGCAGCCATGGCAAGAAGTCTCTGTGCTCTCGATCTGCCGCTCGAGCTCCACAGCTCGGACGCCAGGTGCCAGAGCGCTGCGACACACCCCACAGACAGGTTTCTTCGGCTTCAGACATTCCTGCAGGCATGCAGAGCAAAAGCTAGAACAAGACATACAGAGAACCTCCGTCATGCATCGTGGAGACAAGACAACAAATGTGGATTAACTTTTAAAAGGACGCTGATGAATAATGGATTAAAAACAACTTACCCCTACTCCCAATTAAAATACTAAGATCTTTTAGGACAAAAAGATTGTGGTTGAGGGTAGGGGGATAGTGAAGAACATAACATATAGGTCCAGTAACAGAAATAAATACAAAGTACTGTGATACATGATGAAAGGTGTAAAGGTTGAGGCTTCAAACCTTAGCTTCTGCCACTGAGGGACCTTGGAGGGGGTTTCCAGAAATGTAATTTTCTCCTCTGTGAAATGAAAATGGTAGTACCTACCTCTACAATTGTTGGGAGGATGGAATATATATATAGCAGACCGTTAGTACAGCGTTTAGCACAGTAAATGGGAACTGCTATCATCAGAGGTGAAAGTAAAGCACTATGGGAACAAAACCCAGAGCAACTAGTTGTAACCCAAGAACAGGGTTGCTAAGACTCCAGAGGCAGCCTCCATGACCAGCTTTCAGAGTTCAGCTGGCAGAGGAAGGGAAGACTATTCCAGGCCTTTTGGTCCTTTGGTTTAACATTTATGATGCACTTGAGAAAATAATTTGGGGGGGAGGGTTAAAGAGAGATGGTGAGAGAGAAAGAATTTTATTTAGTTTTTCATGCGACTTTTGTTGTTCCCAGACTTTGTTGTGTACGTGGTGCTGGGTTCAAACCTGTGTCCTTGTGCATGTCAGGCAAGTGCTATAACAGCTGAGCCACTGCTCCAGACCCTACAGACTTCTTAAAAAGCAGCAGAGAGCCAGAAGTATCGAAAACACTGAATCCTGGTTACAGAAAAATAACTGATTCATCATGGACAACAAGGCTTTATTTGACTTTGATTTTTTTAGGTGAGGAAAAATGAAAAGAAATAAGTACAAACCTAATAAATGTCTACAGGCAAGGGACTGTGACGGCCTGAGACGAGAAATGAATTCAGGATATGAGTCAGAGGCAGTATGACTTGATGACTTACTGAATTTGAAAAAAATAAAAAATAACAGTTTCTAGACTAAAGCCTAGATATGTAGTGATACTGAAATATGGTATACAGAAAGAATGGATAAGGCATGAAAATGCCCTGGGCTACTTACCTAAATGGACAGATTTTCAACTTTTTCTTCAAGATGAGAGTCTATGTTGCCTGGCGAGTCTCAAATTTGTGGGCTTAAGTGATCCTCCTGCCATAGCCTCCCAAATAGATAGGACTATAGGCATGTACCACCACGCCAGGCAGAATTAAAATGTCAGAACTAAGGACATATAATCAAAGGCAACTTTCTGCACACCTGATGATTTTCCACTCTCACTATTTTCTCACTCTTGGGCTGGGGATATGGCTCAGCAGTAGTGCAGGTTCAATCCCCGGCACTAGGTGGGTGTGGGGGCTTCATTCTTTTAACAGTAAGGGAGATTGTCGGTGCTGCTAGGCTAGTATAGGGAGAAGAGGGCCTACTCATTTACATGAGGGCAGAGTGGAAATGACACAAAATCCATCCTCAAGATGCTATGTTTTGGGGCTGGAGCAGTGGCTCAGTGGTTACGGTGCTGGCCTGGCATGCTCAAGGACCTGGGTTCAAACCCCAGCACCAGGTACACAGTAAAGTGTTGGAGCAACAAAATCCAGATGAAAAACTAAGTAAAACTGATTCTTTTTCTCTCACTTTTCCTTTCTCTTAAAAAAAAAAAAAAGATGCTAAAGTGGAAGAAAATACATTAATTTCACATAATGACTATGTATATGAAGTAAATAAGTGTAATCACAGGAAGCTTCTTTGAGAAAGAAGCGGATTATGAAGACACAAAGATCTGAGATGATACCAAATGCAAAGGCATGTCTGAAGGGTAAAAAAGGAAGGCCTCTGAGGCTGTGACATAGACTACAGAGGGAAGACAAGTAATAGGAGAGGAAGCATGATCTCATGGCCATCACTGCATTGCCTCGTCAAGGCGGATCACAAGAGCACAGAGGGTCAGAGTACAGCAATCAAACCCCGCACATTGATAAAAGCAGCTGCTAACCCTCCCCAACAGTACAGTATAGCTCACATATCAGATGCTCACAACCCCCTTTACATATGTTATACCCAAACCTTTTTTTTTTTGGGGGGGTGCAGTAATTGAGGATTAAACTAGGGATGCTTAATTAATAAGAATCATATCCCCAGCCCTTTTTGAGACAGGGTCTCCCTAAATTGCTGAGGCTGGTCTTGAACTTTTAATTCTCCTGCCTCAGCCTCCTGAGGTGCACCACTGCACCTGGCAGTCATTCGGGTCCTAAAGTCCCAGCTGACGTGATGCCTGAGTTTCCAAAGACGAAAATCACTAGACAGCGCAGAAAGCACTTGGCTGGAGCTAAGGGAGACCTCTGCTTCCCTCAGGTGCATCTGTTTTCAATCAGAACCACACTGCTGAATGTAGGAAGCTGGTACAGTGAGCAAAGGATAGAGGCAAGGCTTGAATTCCAGGACCGTTCCTTGCCCTCTTACCTCAGAAAGGTTCAGAGGACCCAAGGAACCCTCAAATTTCGCTGCTTTTCAGTTGGTAACTCTGCTGGGTCCCCTTCTTACAAATACTAATACACACCCACACAGGCTTGAACCGTTTCACTGTACAGTGAATTCGCACAATAAACTTTCATTAGTACTAATTTATAATCAATTCGCTAAGCTGTAAACCGAGGGCAGGATCATGCTCTCAATCCACCTGAAGATTCTGGCACGCAGAGGGCAGTCAGCTGACTGCATGGTTAGAATGCGGACGGACGGTCAGAACTTCGCTGGGCTAAGGAAGACACTGCCTGCCCTCAAGTGTCGTCCTGTGCAAGGAATAAGTACGGGAGCCCCAGGAGAAACCGAGGGAGGGGATGCAAGCTTGGGAAGGATTTGGGGTCGTGGTGGGAAGGTGTAAATGGGGAAAGAGATCCAGGTCATCACCCCACGATGGAAAGAGCTTCGTAGCGTGCCTGAAGCCACGAAACGCTGCTAGCGTTGCTAGGTAGCTCTTGCCAGGTGCCAACACTGTTCCCCGGGGCTGGCAAAACACAACACCTGCAATGCAAGCGCCTCGCTGGGGAGTGGGAAGTCGCCCACATCCTCTCCCCAGCCCGCAGGACCGCCTAGGAACGGGTCCCCAAACCCGGTGCGGCCCGTGACAAGCAAGAAGGGAGGTCCGGAGCACAGGACCACCAGGGCGAGAGGCGGGGGCCAGGATCCTTACGCCGCTTCCCTGGGGCGGGTGGAGCCGCAGCAAGGCCTGGAGTCTGCGCCCGACCCCGGGCAGCGTCCACGGCGGGACGCGGGACCCGGTGCTCCTCGGCCTGCCGATCCCACCCCTCCGCGGCGCGGACTCCACCGCGTCGTCCGGGCTCAGCGAGACTGCGACAGCCTTGGCGGCGCCGACCTCGCCCCGCAGGGCGCGACTCCGCCGCCGCTCGGCGCCCACCCGGCCCTGCCTCGGCGTCCCCTGGGCCGCAGCCCCCGCCCGGCCCTCGCTCCCCGCGCCGACTCCCTGCCGGTCTGGCGCTCCCGGCCAGGCCCACGCACGCCGCTTACACGTGTCCGCAGGGCACCTGCACCGGCTTCTCGTACACCTCTAGGCACACGGGACAGGTGAAGCGGCCGAGGGGGTCGGCCTCCGTCGCGGGCCCCGCCAGCTGCGTAACGCCCTCCCGGGGCTGCTGTTGCGCCGCCATCTTGCCGCTGCTGCGGGCCACCGAGCGCCGCGCCGGAGGGAGCAACCCTAGGGGGCGGGGCCGAGCGGCGTGGCGCGTGCGCGGGGCGGGGCTCGCTGACGGACTGGGCACGCGGCAGGGGCGGGGCTCGCGGGCGGGCGGGGCGGGGCTCGCGGGCGGGCGGGGCGGGGCTCCGGCCCGCAGCCGCTAAGCGCAAACGGATTCCGCCAACAGCCGCAGAGCGCTAGGGAGTGGGTTCCTACCCGCTGGAGCGCCCAGGTGAAAACTGCCTGGTGAGAGCCACGAGAGAAGAGCCAACCGCACCATGCGCACACTGCTCGCCCACACAACCCGGAGACAATAAACGTGTGTTGTTTAAACTGTTAAACTCGGCGGTGATTGGTTACGCAGCAGCGCATGACTAATACTACTCCCCCTTTTTCTTTTTGGTTCTGGGGATTGAACCCAGGGGCGCTTAACCACTGAGCCACATCCCCACCCCTTTTTATTTATTATTTTGAGACAGGCTGTCACGAAGTTGCTTAGGGCCTCACTAAATTGCTGAGGCTGTCTCTGAACCTGCAGCCCTCCTGCCTCAGCCTCCCAAGCTGTTGGGATGACAGGCATGTGCCACCACTCCTGGCTCCTGCGTTAATTTTCACGTAAAAATAAATAGATGCATTAGGAATTTAGCTGAATTAGAAATGAATTCGGCGGGGACTGGGGAGGTGACCCAGCGGTTGCAGCGCTTGCCCTGCGCGGATGAGCACACAGGTTCAAACCCCAGCACCACGTAAACAAGGAAGTGTCAGAGCAACAAAAGCCACATGAAAAAATTAAATAAAATTGCTTCTGTCTTTGTCACTGACCCTCTCTCTCTTAAAAAAAATTTTTTTGAAAGGATCAAAGCGGTGCAGCGAGACCAAAACCAATCGTGGGAGACAGGTTCCCCTTTATTGAGAGTATTTATAGAGCCGGACAGGGGATTTCCATGGGGGTTGAGGTAGTCAGGGCAGAGGGCAGATGCTGATTGGTTTGTTGCTGCAGAGACAGTTGTGTAAGTGGATCATTGGGTGTTATGTTCCCGCCCGGGAAGGTTAGGACCCGGAAGAGAAGCTCCATGGGCTCCATGTTAAAATGGGGGGGAGGGCTATAGAATTCAGTTATTAAATCACATAATCTTCAGCCCCATCCCAGCCTCAGGCAACATATAAAGTTTATCACTGTACTTACACAAATTAGACTATCTCATTATGTATCATTACCTTTACAAAACCCGTGGGCAGATAATTTCATCTTGATTTCACCAAACTGGAAGAGAGCCAGTAGGATATTCCTACCTTTATCAGAAGACATTCCAGTGTCACAATCACCTGGTCTGCCAGGTGGGCACCACCTCCCCTCATCTTTCCAATTCTTTGAATGGTTACTGCTCCTGCCCTTATTACTTATAGTACTTATCCTGGATGTAAATAAAAAAGGCCAGGGTTCAGCTTGCAAAGAGCTTTAAAAAGGGAGACACTGCTGTGTTAATATACGTTTAACCAATAACTTTTTTATTAATATTTTTATTAGATGTATATAGAGATACAATTGAGGGGGAAACATTATCCAACCATCAATAACCAATGTATATATACTTAGTTATCCAGGGCTAATGCCCAATCATGGATGCCCAGCTTGGGTTTCCACTGTTGCTGTTTCCCCCAGAAGAACTCCTGTGTTAAATGGGTATCTTGTGGAGGAATGACATCTGCTTCTGAGATGGTTCCCCCATATTCCCACTCTCCAGGCTCCTAGGAGTTCTTCCTACACCCTCTCCCCTTCCCCCTCCCCCTCCTTATGCCTCCAAGTAACCTAAGGAGCCATTCCCCTATCGCGTTGAGAATCATACAATTTGAAGTTATTGTTAGGTTAGCCATCTAACATATTGCTTCCCCACGTATTCTAGCTTCCACAGATGAGAGACACCCTTCGGCCCTTGAGTCTCTGAGATTGAGATACTTCACTTAGCATAATTTTTTCCATCTCCATCCATTTGGCTGCAAAAACCATAATATCGTCTTCTCTAATGGCCGAGTAGTATTCCGTTGTATATATGTACCAAAGTTTTTGTATCCACTCGTCGAGTGAGGGGCATCTAGGTTGGTTCCATAGTCTAGCTATAGTAAATTGAGCTGCTATAAACATTGATGAAGCCATATCACTATAATATGCTGATTCTAACTCTTTTGGGAAAATACCCAGGAGCGGGATAGCTGGGTAATAAGGTAGTTCCATCCTTAATTGAGGATTCTCCACACTGCTTTCCATAGTAGCTGAACCAGTTTGCATTCCCACCAGCAGTGTAACTGTGTTCCTCTTCTCCCACAGCCCCTCCAGCATCTGTTATTGTTAGAATTTTTCATTTTTGCCACTCTAACAGGAGTGAGGTTAACCAATAACTTTTAGGAGCCAAGTATCCTGCTATGAGCTGAGATGGAACAGTGAATGATTTTGACACAAACTGGAAAGACACAAGGGTGGAAGGGGATGATCACATAAAAATGCTGCCTCCAGAAAAATCACATTTCACAAGTTACTCCACCAGCTCATTCACAGAATTTTACAGTTTCTATTATACCAAAGGTCAACTGTGTCATAGGTTAAAAACAATGTTGATCTAGTAAGATCTGACAAGGATCCTGGACAAATAGTGGACATTAGCAGGAAAAAAATAACTGATTGGAATAGAGATGTAAATCCACCATCATGAAGAATAAATGGCACCCCATCCGGATATGGTGACTTGAGACATTGGCTGATGTTAGAATGAAATCATCACAATTAGCAAGACATTTAAAAATTACACATCTATGGAGAAATGGATTTCTAGGTCATTTGATTTTGTTTTTTAAAAGAAAGAATGGACTTTACTTTTTTTTTGAGAGAGGGATAAAAGGGACAGTGATCGAAAGAGGGAATCGATTTTATTTAATTTTCATGTGGTTGTCATTGCTCCAACATTCGGTTGTTCGAACCTGTGTCCTTGCACATGTCAGGAAAGCACTGGAACCGCTCCAGCCCCTTAGTTTTTCATCTGGCTTTTGTTTCTCAGACATGCGTCTTCTCGAATGCCAGGAAAGTGCTCCAACTGCTGGGCCACAGCTCCAGCCCCTTGATGTATGTTTGACCTCACTAGAAACTGCCAACTTGAACTGTTTTCCAGCTATTTCCCCATGCCACTAACAGCAATCAGTCTGCCTCACCATTTGGTGGTTGCCTGTTTTTATTTCAGTCTTTCTGGTTAGTGTATAGTGATAGCTACAGGTTTTACTATTCATGATCAATGATGATGAGCAGTCTTTCTTTTGCTTATTGGCATATTTTCCTTTGGGAAGTATCTGTTCAGTTCTTTGGGTCATTTTGTATCGGATCACCTTTTTTTTTTTTTATAAAGACAGAGGGACAGTGAGAGAGACAGAGAAAGAGAAACAACTTTAGTTTTTCACATGGCCTTTGTTGCTCCAACACTCAGTTGTGTACGTGGTGCTGGGGTTTGAACCCGGGTCCTCGTGATTGCCAGGCAAGCGCCGAAACCACTGAGCCACCGCTCCAGCCCTCGGATCACCTTTTTGTGCCGGGGGCCAGTCCCAGCAACTCTTAGGGTCCCTGGAGGATGAAAGGAGTTGGCTGGGATCCTGGGCAAGTTGCAAGCAGATACAGCAAGCTACTTGAGCAAAATGCCCTCTGTTGTCTATTGTTGAACCCTTTTATGCAGGTGCATAAGCAACGCTTTCATTATCTGCCTCATTATCCAAAATGACCACCTGTAACCATTTAAACTGCTTCAGAGCACCAGCCATAAAACTATCCACTTTATTATTAGTTCGTGGTCAAATCCTTGTAAACTGTTTCATGTATTGTACAAAAAGGCTTTATTTTCAAAAAAGGATAATGTTGTTCTTAGTTCTTTATACCTGTTTTGATAAAAGGCAGAGATCACTTTCCCAAGACTCCGACTCCCTATTTTCCTTCAGATGTTTCTTAGAGTATAAGAGCCTATAACATAGCTAAATAATTACTAACCTATAACTGTTTTGTTACTGTAACCTTGCTAGACATTTTGTAGCTAATGTAAGTCCTGTAATTGTTAATCTTGAGATATTTGTGCATCCTAACCTATGGGCTAAGAAGTTAAAACTTAACTTCTGCAAAGACAGGAAAGGCAATTTTTACCTATACTGTTTCTTTTGTTCTTTAGTTCTAATTATTTTGTTTTCTATTTCTAATTTTGTTTTGAAGTCAGTGTAGCTTCATTTTTTCATGACTTCTATATGTGTTATACAAGTACCCTTCTCATCAATCCATGACAGTTGTTTGAGCAACGGAATTCTCATAACAATCAGAGTTTCCAATCTGAGTCAATAGGCAATTTCCAGAAGGGATGGTTTTGGCAATATCCTGGAATGCTGGCTTTGCTGAGCCCTTCCCCAAGTCTGGACTATATCAGACAGAAGCTCGGTAGATACAATTCAAGTACAAACATGGAGGAGGCAGTAAGTCATTCTTTCTCAGGGACTTCCAAAAGTCTCAGGCTTAGTACAACTTTGAGCTTTTTGGTGTTGGGGATTGAACCCAGAGCCTGGTGCACACTAGGCAAGTGCTATACCAGTTAGCTACATCTTTCAACCCCTTTTTATTTTGAGCCACGATCTCAGTGAATAACCAGAGCTACCCTCAAACTTGCAATCTTCCTGCCTCAGCCTCCTGAATCACTGAGATTACAGGTGTGTGCCAGCACACCTGGCTCGCCCAGCTTTAATAATTATCAACTCACGGGCTGGGAATGTAGCTCAGTGGGAAAGGGCTTGCCTAGCGTGAGAACAGATTAATATTGCCACACCGCACAAGGGGGGAAAAAAGTCATGGTAGCTAGTTTGTGTTAAATGCTCCACCTGCACGTGGCACCAAGCCTTAGTTCATTTCATCTCTCAATCATCTTTGGGAGTTACCAATAACCCCACCGCCGTTACTTTTTGGTACTGGGGATTGAACCCAAAGTCTCTGACATGTTAAAGTGCTTTACCACTGAGCTACACTCCCAGCCCCATTCAAGGATTTTTTTTTTCAGAGAGGGACAGGGGCTGGAGCAGTGGCTCAGCGGTGCCATGTACACAACCAAATGTCAGAAAAACAAAAACCAGATGAAAAAATAAACTTGATTCTGTCTTTCCAAGAAGAAAAAGATGAGGGGGCTGGAGCGGTGGCTCAGCGGTTACGGCACTTGCTCAGCATAAGCAATACACGGGTTCAAACCCCAGCACCATGTACACAACTAAGTGTCAGAGCAACGAAAGCCATGCGAAAAACTCAACAAAAATTGATTCTGTCTCTCTCACTGTCCTTCTCTCTTTAAAAAGAGAGGGGGACAGTGAGAGAATCAACCTTATTTAGTTTTTCACGTAACCTTTGTTGCTCTGAGACATCGTTGTGTGTGTGGTGCCGAGGTTTGAACTCGCACACTCATGCATGCCAGGCAGGCGCGCAACTGCTGAGCCACGGCTCCAGCCCTCCTGCTTAGTTTTTACTTTGAAAAACGATCTCATCAAATTGCCCAGGCTGGCCTAGAGCCTATATCCTCTTGCCTCAGCCTCCCAAGTAGCTGGGATTACAGGTACATACAGCTGCCCCACTGTCCGCTAAAGGCCTCCAGGCGCTTCCCGCCTTCCCTCTCTTTGAGTCAAGGCTATTAACGTTTAGAGTCCTTGTTTCTACTGCCATACCAGAGTCCTTATTTCTGCAGCCGAGGCTCTTACTGCCTGCATCTTCTACCGCTGCTGATCTCTCCGCCATCTCTGCTGCCGCCGCCTCTCTGACTCTCTCAGGCAGCTTGCGGTCGTCTCTCTGCTTTCCTCCTGACTGCTGCTTGCTTCTTCTCCTCTGACTGCTTCAGGACAGGGCTGCTGGGCTGCTGGGCTGCTGGGCTGCTGGGCTGCTTGCTTGCCTGCTTGCCTGCTTGCCTGCTTGCCTGCTTGCCTGCTTGCCTGCTTGCCTGCTTGCCTGCTTGCCTGCTTGCCTGCTTGCCTGCTTGCCTGCTTGCCTGCTTGCCTGCTTGCCTGCTTGCCTGCTTGCCTGCTACTCTATTTATCCGTTACAACAGCCAATAGGGGTACAGTGCAAACACGTCTATCCAATCGTACAAATGAGTGACCAAATAGCTTAGTCATGTGGTCAGGCACTACGTCACCAAGGAAGATACAAGCCAGCTGGGTCCACCAATATTTTTACAAGCCAGCTGGACCTCATGTTGGGGGAATCCCCAACACCCCACTAATCATATTTTGTGATAGGGAAAATGAGGCCCTAAGAAGTTAGATAGCTTGTGCAAGGTCACGAAAATAGAAAGCCACCGGAACTGGGATCCGAACTTGGCCCTTTGGTTCCACAGTGCCTTCCTGCCTGCCAAGAGATAATACTGCTATGTAACAGACAACCTGGGTGAGGCTCTCCCTTGTTCCTTTCAAGCGAGTGGGGAGGACTGATTCCTGCAAATCTGTAGAGGACACACCAGGAGCTTGTAACCTTGGGGTTACAGCTTTCAGGGCAAGAATCATCCAGGTGCTGGGCGCAGTGGTGCACACCTGGGCGGGAGGCTGAGGCATGAGGATCCAAGTTTAAAAAGGGCTGGGGATGTGGCTCAGTGCTTAAGCACCCCTGGGTTCAATCCCCAGCACACACACACAAAAAAATCCCAATGAGATACTGAGCTGGCTGTGTCACCTTGGAGGTGGGCTGGGCTGGGCGTGTCCCGCTAACAACAGCCTTCAGCCTACACAGTTACCTTTGGACTTGGGTGGCACAAAGATTTTGAAGTGATTGGCAGCTGGTTTACATTTAAGGGGGAAATGGGGAAAGACAGCCTGTCTTACTGCCTGATAACACAGGCTTTCAGTTCAACACATACCTTCTTTGGGGTCACAAGCCCCCAGGGCCCTGCCTCTACCTAGCTTTAGGGGCCAGAGGGCTCCTCAGCCTCCAGCCAATCCATGTTGCGCACCAGCAATTAGGCCACTCTTGGGTGGCGTTTGGTGCAGGCCTACTCCCAGGTGAAATTCTTCCCATGCATATCCCATTCAGGGTGCAAAATAACCCTCTAAGGAGCTCCACCATGCAGGCGGGAACTGAAGTTTGGAGAGGTGACGCATGTGTGCTCATAACCATGAAGATGAACTAGCAATGCTATGAAAGTTATGCTCATAGAACACAGTGAGGATCCCAGGAAGAAATCAGAAAAGCATTCAGCAATGGCTGTAGGCGAAGTGCCTCTCTGGGCTCTCTGCAGGGACAGAACAAAAAAGACTGGTGAGAGACAGCGCCCAGTGAGTATGGTGAGTGCTCACATGCGCATCTCGCGTGACCTGTATTTTGACAGTTCTATTGTTATTCTCCGCCCCTGGTGGACGGCCAAGCTAAGGCAGCCAGGCTTCAGTGTTTTCTACTGAAGGGGTTACTGAATGCTTACCATGAGCCAGGGACCACAGGAGACTCCTTTCCAGGACTAGAACCTAGGACTTGGCCCCGTTAGATGTTTGCAGGTTTTCCCCTGCGCTCATCTCTGACCCCACATCCCCTCCATTTTTTAAACTTTGAGACAAGGTCTCGTTAAACTGCTGAGACTGGCCTGGAACTTGTGATCTTCCTGCCCCAGCCTCCCAGGTCACTGGGATTACTGGCATGTGCCACTGTGCCCGACAGTTTTCAACTTCTGGTTCTTGCTTCTGATTGTTCCCTTCCCTCCAGCCAGGCCCAACTCATGTGCCACTTCTTTTTGGTTCCAGGGATGCTTACACATTAAGCTACATCCCAGCCCTTTTTATATTTTATTTTTTTAAGAGAGAGAGGGACAGTGAGAGAGAGAGAAAGAAAGAGAGAATCAATTTACTTAGTTTTCCATGTGGCTTTCGTTGCTCCAGCACTTCATTGTGTACCTTCCTGGTGCTGGGGTTTAAACCCACATCCTCGTGCATGCCAGTCAAGCATCATAACTTCTGAGCCACTGCTCCAGCCCCTTATATTTTATTTTGAGTCAGGGTTTTGCTAAGTTGCGCAGGCTTTGAACTTGCGATCCTCCTGCCTCAGCCTCCCAAGCTGCTGGGCTTACAGGTGCATGCAACCACACCTGGCTACATGCCACCTCTTCTCGAGGCTGTCCTCACCTTGCCCTGTTGGAGGTCACTTCCCCATGCTCTGAGTGCTACACCCTTGTCATAAAGTTTACCACCTTCTAGTCTGAATTACAGGTTTTTAATCCATCAGATTCCTATTTTACTAAAATAGTTTTCTGATGAGACTGCGCACTCCTTGAGGACAGGGCTGGTCTGTCTTGCTCACAGCTGTATTCTTTTTTGGGGGGCTGGGAGTGCCAGGGATTGAACCCAGGGGTACTTAACCACTGAGCCACATCCCCAGCCCTTTTATATTTTATTTTGAATCAGGCTCTCCCTAAATTGCTGAGGCTGGCTTTGAACTTGAGATCCTCCTGCCTCAGCCTCCCAAGTAGCTGGGATTACAGGCTTGTGCCACTGCCAGTATTGCAGCTGCATTCTTTTAGTCCAGCATCCTACCTGGCACATTATAGGGATTAAGTGGAAACTTTGGTCAGAAAAAAATGCTGTTGAACCCTTTGCTGGTTGTTGGGCAGCGTAGATATGTCAGGTAGTAGTGACAACTGTGTGTCAACTTGACGTCCTCATGGAGTTTGCTGACTTCTGGGGAGGAGGATATTAACAGAGGTCATATGAACATGTATTTGTGCAATGATTGAAGAAACGTCAGCACCTGTCTTCCTGTCCTGTTGATGTGTGCCCTTGGAAGACAGTGCTGCTCCACGTTTTGTTGTTCCATGTCACAGTATGTCTCTTCTCTTTCCGCCGCACATCATTTTGTTGTTGTTGTTGTTAGAGAAAGGAGAGAGAGAGGAAGAGAGAATCCATTTTATCCAGTTTTCCATCTGGCCTTTGTTGCTCTGACACTCAGTTGTGCACCTGGTGCTGGGCTTTGAACCAGGGTCCCTGTGCATGCCAGGCAAGCGCTCCAACCACTGAGCCACCGCTCCGGCCCTCTGCAGCGTATCTTGGAAACTTATTTGCACCTTCCTTTGCGAGAGGTGTGTGTTCGGCAGTGGGATGCTGCGTTCTCCTCTTGACGTTTGGAAACATTTGGAACGCTGCTTTGTTTCCTCATGACAGACAGTGAAGCAACAGGTGGACTTGTGCTTTTCTGTGACAGACGCCAAGAAATCCGATTGCTAGGTCATGGGGTAGCTCTGCTCTGTCGCTTTTTGTTCTATACACTTCTGTATTGTTGGAATCATGTGTCACTTTTGTGATTAAAAAGAAAACTAAACAATAGAAAGAGTTAGGTAGACGTTTGCGTTGTTGGCTCTCAGGAAGCAGAGGTGTTGTCTGACCACTGTCACGTGACCATTGCATGTCTGCTAATGCTTATGTAAGGAAACATGGAAATGAAGCTGCCACGATTTCCACATCTAGAAGCACAGAAATCACAACCCTTCTGCTGTGTTTAAAGACGAGAAGTGTCACTCTTCAGACTTTTTGTTTTCCGGCAGTACTGGGGCTCGAACCTAAGGTCTCTTGTGCTAGGCAGGTGCTTGACCACTGAGCTACATTCACAGCCCTTTTTAAATTTGAGTCAGTGTCTCAATAAGTTGCCCTGGCAGTCTTGAACTTGCCACTCTCCTGCCTCATTCTCCCATGCAGCTGGCATCGCAGGATTGTGCCTCTGCACACACAGACATGGGTCTTTTCAGATAAAAAATGTCGCCGAGTCTTCCATGACCAGGGGTTCCTGCTGCTAAAGCCTTCTTAAATATCTGTTTCTCTCTTGGCTGTCACAGAATCACAGAGCTGGAAGGGACGTTTTTAGCACTCTTGGGTGAAAATGCAATCTTGTAACACTTGCCAAAAGGGGAGTTCTGAGCTGTCAAGGCAGACGTAGCTCGGTGGGTTGGGTTTCTTAGCTGGAGTTCCTGTGAACAGGATCACTTTGCAGCAGATGAAGGCACTGAACGCGAGCTCATACAATAAACAGAGACATTGAGGGGTGCCCAGGCAGCAACAGGGACACAGTAACTGCCACTATTGGAAGATCTGATCGCTGGCTCTCTAAATGTTTCCCTAGAATTATGTCATTGACTCTTGACGGCCCACTGGGGTCACCAGGCTCAGAGGGGCAATTCTACAATCTAGGAACATTTGTTGGCACCTCCTGATCAGACATGCCTGGAGCTCAGGGGAACTAGGGATGAATAGGGAACTTGGGGTCTGGTAGTGTCAGGTTAAGTACAGGTATTTCACTGCTGAGAAGTG
>PVKS010035195.1:0-10592 GCA_004027875.1 Aplodontia rufa
TTCCTCTTTTCCCACAGCCCCTCCAGCATCTGTCGTTGTTTGTATTTTTCATTTTTGCCACTCTAACAGGAGTGAGGTGGTATCTCATTGAAGTTTTGATTTGCATTTCTCTTATAGCTAATGATGTAGAGCATTTTCTCATATATTTATGGGCTTTCTGAACTTCGACTGGAGAGAAGTTTCTTTTAAGTTCTTTAGCACATTTATCGATTGGATTTTTTGTGAGTTTGGATTTTAATTTCTTTAGTTCCCTATAAATTCTGGATATTAGCCCTCTGTCCGAGGTTAAAATCAGAATTTTCAAAAAAGTAAATATATGAATATTGGAAAGGTGCCACCATAATTATTAGTGGAAAATCATGATTGTCTACCCAGGAAAAAACACAAAATATCTTATTAAAAACCAGCTAGAACTAACGAAAACCTTAACATATATGTTATCTGAGAACACATGTCATTTCCACAATAGTGCATTGAATTTCCAGGCCTCAACAGCCTATAGCACAAATAAGGCCATCTTGCTATTAATTCCCAAAATTTAATGGCTCGTTTCCATTGTGCTATGAACTCCTTGCCTCCCTGAATCGTCAGAAGGAGTTACTCCACTCTCTGAGCTGCTCCATCAGAAGCCAACATCCCAACTGTCCTGCCAAGCACAGGGGTCCCTCAGGCGCCCACACTGAGCAGCACTGGAAACTGGTACTGTGGTTACCAGTGGTCTCCTGTGGGGAATAGGTGTGGGAGGGAAAACACTTTTATTGTATGCCTTGTTGTGCCTTTTGAAATCTTAGCATTCTTTCAGATACTGAAATAAATAAGGAAAAGGGCTGTGCAGGGGGCTGTTAGGCACAGCTAGAGTGACTCTGATTTCTATATTAAGTCGTGATAGAAAAAGACAAAAAGTAAAGCCAAGCAGCCATCTTGGACATCTGAGCACCCCAGGGCAGCCCTGTCGTTTTTATTTCTCATTCTTTGCTCTGAGTGAAACCAAGGCAACTAGTATTCAGGACCTGGGGACCATTGAGTACCAACCACCACTCACAAATCCCACTTCTTTCTGATGGTAAAGGCTTTGTACCAGGATGAGTCAAACTTGTCCTGTCTGGCTTCTCAGCCCCAAACCTCTAAAAGAAACTTCAATGGATCACCCAGAAAGTCACCAGACTTTCATAAGACACCAATAAGGAACCTAACCAAGGGATTACATGAGTCTAAGGGGAAAACGTTATTGAAAAATACTATTTATGGGGGCTGGAGTGTTGGCTCAGCAGTTACGGTGGCTCAGCAGTTACGGTGCTTGCCCGACATGTGCAAGTACATGGGTTCAAACCCCAGCACCCACGTACACAGCTAAGTGTCAGAGCTATGAAAGCCATGTGAAAAACTCATTAAAAATTTACTTTCTCCCTCTCTCTTTTTCTCTCTCTCTTTCTCACAGTCCTTCTCTCTTTTAAAAAAAAGAAAGAAGAAAGAAAGAGAGATAAATACTATTTATAACTGCAAAATTGTTCATAAAACCTTCTAAAGGGCTCTTGACTAAAAATCATTAAAATGCTTAGACAAACTCCTCCTCCCCCGGGCAGGACAGTTAAGCCCTGAGCATACATGCACGTAGTCAGTGTTACGATTGAAGGCATATCCTGGGGAAGGATTAACTCTCTATGGGAGGAGGATTTGTGGTCTCTGTGAATCCTCTAAGAATAGCATAGTGTCAGGATCCCTGAAGATTTGTGACAGTGTCTGCCACATAGCAAATGTTCAGTAAATGTTAGCTCTTTTATTATTATTGTTCTTGTTGTACGTATTTCTATACTTTCAAGTGACTTAGAATGTTGAAAACTAAAATCCATTTATAAAAACTGATGATTAATGGTGACATCCCAAGGCCATATATCATAGTCTTAGCAATAATTACTCTCTCCACAATGGGAGGATCCACTGCTTTCAGAAGACTGCATAACACCATTTGTTGAGGAACAATGCTTGAAAGAATGCTATGGGCTTTGCTGCCACCTAGTGGAAAATTAGATTATTATAAATTGCTCTTGAACTTGTGAACTATAAGCAAATAGTTGGGTTTTTGTAATCTGCAGTTAGCTTCAATTGCACAGTCTGTGTCTATGTGGAGTCACCTTTTTAAAAAAAATATATAAAGCAAATTCTGTGTGAGCTGTCTGGTCACAAATCAAAAGCTGCAGACTCCCAGAACCTTCCAGATGTCCTTGTCACTGGAAAATTGCCAGAACCTAAAAGCAGAGGGCCTGGCACCTGGCAAGCTTTGCATGAATCTTTGCCACAATAATTGCAAACAGAAAAAACACAAGCTATCTAATTATCTTTTCCTTTATAAAGTGTTTTCAATATGTATTATCTTAATTTGTTCTCAGAAAAATCAGAGATCAGAGTTTTTTTGTGTGTTTTTTTTTTTTTCATTTTAAAGCTGAGGCTGAAAGAATAACACGGTGGGGAAGAGGAAGAAGGAGAAGGAGACTCACAGCTGTCTCCTGGCTGTACATTCCGAGCTCTCCACATCAGTACTCTTCTTACAGAATCATCAGGAAAGAGATTAGGAAAGCAGATAATGGTTAGTTTGCTTTGAGAGAACAGAGGAGGAAAGGGCAGCCAGCTTGAAAGGGAAAGCCAAGCAGCTCACTGGCCCCTTGGTGTGAAGATGTATTCTGCTGCTGTTCCAGGCCAGTCCTGTCACCGTGCTGCTGATCTGAGGCTCTCCGGCTCCCCTGGACTTGCTAATCTAAGAATCCCCTCTTTTCCATTTCTTTAAACTTTCTTCTCCACAGGAAAATCCCTTCTAACTTAATAACAAAAAACCAAAATTTGCCTTCATCCACTTATCCCTATAGATTTTGTCAAATTACTTTTCTGCTCTTCAAAACAGGCTTACAGAAAGAGCCGGTTCCTATCACATTCATTCCCCACAATTGCCCTTTACTTTACCGCATACCTGTCCACCCCTCTCGCCCTGGAAGTTGCTCAGGTTACCTTTTCACATCCAGGGAACTTTGGGGAGTCTGTTTTACTCTTCAAGGTCTCATTGTATCTCTTAGAAACACCTCGTACACGGCTGCTTCAAATCGTGCCCTTCACCTCACCCAAACCTGCTCCTTCACCAGCTGCCCAAGCCAGGGAACTGAAATTCATCAACAAAAAACATAACAGTGAAAAAAAAATTACTGGAAGAATCCCAGGCTTAAACGGAAAATAACTTTTTTATGTCATCTGGTTGGGGAGAGAGACTCACATAAAGATTTTAAAATTCCTTTTACCTTTTATACTTTGTTAAAGAAGTTTCAAACCTAGAAAAGTTGTAAGATTGATACAATGAACTCTCATATATCCTTCTGTGGGATTCACCAATTGCTAATACTTTCCCATATTGCTTTATCTCTCTCCATCTATGCTACTGCTTCTGTTGCTAAATCCCTTGAGAGCAAGTTGCAAATATTCACTCCTAAGTGTTTAAGTATTTCTCTTTTAAGGTCAGGGAAATTCTCTTACATGGGGCAATGATCATCCTGAAAATTTAATGATGGTACAATTATTTAACATGTAGACCATTACCAGATTTTACTACTCGTCCCAATAATGTCCTTTCTAGCAATGTGGGATTTTTCTCATCCAGTATCTAATAACCATATCCACCATTTAATTGTCATTTTTTTTAAAGAGAGAGGGATGGTGAAAGGGAGCGAGAAAGTCACAATCAATTTTATTTAGTTTTTCATGTGGCTTTTGTTGCTCCAACACTTCATTGTGTACATGGTGCTGGGGTTTGAATCCGTATCCTCACACATGCCTGGCAAGTGCCATAAAGGCTGAGCCACCACTCCAGCCCCTAATTGTTATTATTTTGTTATTGCTGTTGTTGTTTTGGGTATTAGGGATTGAACCCAGACGTGATTAACCACAGATCCACATCCCCAGTCCTTTTTATATTTAATTTTGAGACAGTGTCTCACTAAGTTGTTAAAAGCCTTGCTGAGTTGCTGAGGCTGGCTTTGAACTTACAAACCTTGTACCTCAGCCTCCTGAGCCACTAGGATTGCAGGCATGAGCCACAATGCCCAAAATATTGGTAATTGTTTTTTTAATGTCCTTTATTCTGGTCTTTCCTAATAATCTAAGCAT
The DNA here is from genome assembly GCA_004027875.1 of Aplodontia rufa. NCBI lineage: Eukaryota > Metazoa > Chordata > Mammalia > Rodentia > Aplodontiidae > Aplodontia > Aplodontia rufa. Next base: position 4,147 of record PVKS010035195.1, read on the forward strand.
CTCCCTGTATGCCTTTTTTGTCTCTTCTGGCACTGATGTTTTGAAAAATGCAGTCTGGTTGCTTTGTGGTTTGGCTTTCAATTTGGACTTGACTAATAGTCTCATAATAAAATTTAAATTATATGGGGCTGGAGCACTTGCCTGGCATGCGTAAGGATGCAGGTTCAAACCCCTGCACTACATACACAATGAAGTGTTGGAGCGACAAAAGCCACATGAAAAACTAAATAGGGTTGATTCTCTCTCTCTCTCTCTCTCTCTCTCTGTCCCTCTCTCTTTAAAAATAAAAAATAAAAAAATTTTAAAAAAATTAAATGTGATATTAAATCCTTCTCAGCATATCTTATCAGGAAATATAAGATACTAGTTTGTCTTATTGTTGGTGATCATTTACCTACAGTGCTGTCTGCCAAAAAAGGGTTTATTTCCTTTTCTAGTTAATAAGTAATCTGCAAGGGGAAACTTTCAAACTGTATAAATATACTCCCCACAGCAAATTTTCCCCCAGTGTTTTTAGCACTCTTTGATGACTCCTACCCAATTCAAATATTACTACAGTAGTTACAAAACAGCGACTAATTTTTTCTTCTACGTTTATCAGTCAATGTTCTGTTATCAAGAAAATTTCATGACATTTGTTTTAATCAGCTTTTCGCTGCAGTGACTAAAAGACATGACAAGAACAATTTTAGGAGGAAATGTTTATTTGGGTGCTCACAGTTTCAGAGGTCTTAGTCCATATGCTGCTGCCTCTATTCCTCGGGGCTCAAGGTGAGGCTGAACATCATGGCTAAAAAATGTGGTAGAGAGAAGCACCTCACATGATGATCAGGGAGGAGAGAGAAAGAGACTCCACTCACCAGATAGAAAATATATACTCCAAAGACCTACCTTCTCTAGCCACACCATACCAGCCAGCAGTTAACCCCAGTTAAGCCCTATCGGGGATTAATTCACTGATTAGGTTAAAAAGCTCTCATAACTCAATCATCTCACCTCTCAGCCTTTTTTCCTTATCTCACATAATGAACTCTAAGGGGAAACCTTTCATCTAAACCATAACCTTCTATATAGTTCTACCATCCATTTTATATACTGTTAGTTTAATTTATTTTTGTTGTTTTCAGTGTTAGGCTATTAGTATCATTAAGAATGATATGAGCACATACACACACATGCATATACACTAGAGGACTTTCTACTCTACTCTTCCCATCCTTCCTACTCCACTACAGATAAGAATCTGTTAGTTTCTGCTTTGTGTTCCCTATATTTCTTTATTGGAGCGATAGAGATGTTCATATTATTATTCTCTCTTTTTCTCACAGAATAGCTTACTAAATATAGTCTTTTCTATTGGATTTGATCAATGAAATTTCCATAAAAAACACAATTTTAAGCTTCCATCTGTTCCTAAAAGTAGGAAACCATGAAAAACAGCCAAACGATATTTTTTGAAAATAAGAAAGATGTTCTTGACCAGTAGTTCTCAGAGTATCACCCTGGGACCAGCTGTACTGCAGCACCAGGGAGCTTGTTAGAAAGGCAAATTCTTTGGCGCCTCCCCAGACCTATCACATCAGAAACTCTGGGGATTGCTCCCAATAATATGTTGTATAACAAGACTTCTAGAGAATTCAAGGCCTTAATGCTTGAGACCACTGGTCTTGGCTAGTCAAAGAAGGAAGAAGTTGAGAGAGCAGCTTCTACCTTTCATCAAATTCTTACTTTGCTCGAGAGAGATGTAAACATCTTACATATACATATTCCTCATATAGTCCTCACAACAGCCTTAGCCAGTAGGAGCTGTGATCATTCCAAGTTTACACTTGGGAGAAATGTGGAACAGTGAAAATAAGAAAATTCTTAAAATCACACAGCTACTAAGCTATGGAGACTAGATTTGAACCTGAGCAAACTCAAAACCCATGAGCTTCACCATTACTCGATACTGCTTCTTACTTCAATGTTCAATAAAAACAATTGAATTTATCTCCTTAATAGAATTATAGGCTGGCTTCTGTGGGAAGTGTTTCCGAATGCTTCTGTAATAGGCAAGTTGAAATGTTTGGCTAGCAGGATGTAAAACAAGATCCAGGAAACGATGGCAGGCCAGGGCTTGGTGAGGAAGCTGAGAATGTCACGTGAGATAGTGCCTCCTGCCATTCAATTTTTTTTCCTCATATTGCATCTCACTGTAGCCTGTCATCATCCCCAACCTTCTTGGAGAGTTATTACACACAAGAGCAAGGCATGTCCATGCTTTGCACCTTGAAGTTAGAGAGGTGAGGTCCAGGCATGTGGGTGGCAATGAGGAGAAAGCTCAGCAACTGTTCAGGTGGGGAAAAGTGGAAGAATTCACTGGAAACAGGAACTGGCATGCAAGTTCTAAAGAGTATTCAGTGAAGCCTGAAACTAACCATTGGTACAAGGAGGCAGATACCATGCAGAGGAGTTAAAAGAAATGCCCATCCATTTTCCAGCCCTAGGCATTGGTGAAAAGAGGGATAGGTGGAGGACAGGAGGGAAACCAGATGCATGTGTCCCATAGTGCCTCATTTGGGGTGGATTTGGGTCAACTCATTAAGTCCCTAAGAGATCTTCTGCTCTTTCTCATTTAGGTCTCTGAAACAAGTCTCACTGACTTAATGGTGCAGTGTGCTCAAGCCAATAAAGGTCCGGAGGTTTAGCTTTCCAGGATCCCTTCAATTTCCATGTTGGTCAGATGCTGAGTGGAAGGTCAGCAGGGCAGGCATCACAGGTGAGGTGACCACACAGTGGAGGTAAGAGTAGATCTTCAAGCCAACAGGCTGCAAGATGACTGTGCAGAGACCTGGGCTCTGCAACCTGAAGATGCAAAGGGGAGGTCGGGCCAGCCAGGGTTAATCCCAGGACCCAACTAAGCCAAGAGAGACCAGTGTCTGTGGGACACAGCACAGACTCCACTGCACACTGAAGGACATGAGGCTCTTTCACAGAGGCCAAAAGAGGGAGAGGACATGCAGCAGGGGCACCCCAGAACCTCCATTCTGCATCATATCCTGTAAACCAACACCCTACCCCCCTCTTCACTCAGCTCCCCATAAACCTGAACATTAATTTTAGAACCCAAACAGAGGAAGAGGAGGGCAATCTGAAAAGCTGGACATTTTGCTGTTGATTCTGAGCATTGTCTGACTCAGAATTGTTTCAAATATTGGATTGGACAGTTTTAAGATGCTGAAGATTGAATTTTCTCACCGGTGGTTGAAGGTTCATAAGGTTAAAAGAATAGCAACAATGAAACATTTTTCTTTTATGCTTAATGAGAGTTTCATTCTCTCTCTCTCTCTCTCTCTCTCTCACACACACACACACACACACACACACACACACACACATTTATTCATGTGGTTAGCTGTTAAATTCCCACCTCCCTCGCTAGAGTGTAAGTCCCAAAGGGCAAGGACTGTCTCTTTGCTCCCTGCCGCAGCTCCCGAGCCTGAGAGCAGGGACTCGCCTCAACCACTATGTTGTCTCTAACACCTAGAACAGCTCTGGGCATACATTAAGCACTAAACATTCTTTGCGAATTTTGCTTGTAACTGTTTTGTGGATTAATTAATCAATGAAAAATGAGATATTCAGGTAGATAGGACACTGCTCAGTGATTTCCATGGCTGTGGATTAACAAGAAGAATCAATAAGACTCTATAAACATAGTAGATTCCTAATGAAATCACTATTCCATGTGACATTTTAAGACATATCAGACTGAAGGAAAGAATGCTGCACATGTGTAGTGCTTTGAAGTTTCCAAAGAGCATTCAATACATTATACCACTTGATTCTTTCAACAGCCCTGCAGGATGGGTCAGATATATTGATATTTATTTTGTAGATTAGCTAACTGAGGTTCAAAAACATGAATTAACTAATGCATGGAAATCAGCAGAGTCAGATTTTCTGGCTCCAAGTTCATTTGACCACACCAGGAGACCAAGAGGAAGGTGCCCTGAGTGTGAGCGTGTTATTTTCTTCCAGGGATGCAAGTCAGAACTTACCAGCATTGGAGACCCGCTGGAGGGGAGCGGAGGTCTGCCAATGAGAAGGATGTTCCGGTGAACCCATTTCTCCCCTGTGAGTAAAGGTGCTCAACCAGGGCTGGCACTTGCAGGACAACAAGACAGGTGGGTGGGCCAGAGTCCTTCTCTCCAGCCACACACAATGAAAGGAATGTGTAAAGTTTCTCTGTGTCCCCAAAATTGTGCCATAGAAGTACAGTGCAGATTGGGAGGGGGTGTTTTGTTTTTTGTTGTTGTTGTTTGGTTGGTTTGGTTAGGTTTTTGTTTTTTTAGTCTGGACTGCACATTAAGAGAAATCTCTATGCCCTTGCTTTGATGCAAGACGGGGAGCATCCTGGGTAAGGAGAACCATGGGGCAGGGGACTGTCCCTTTCTTCACCCAGGAGGCTGCATTTCTAATGCTGTCACCAGCCTGAAGCCAAGATCCAAAGCAGGCACAGGTGTCCCAATCCTGGCACTATCCAGACTGTCCTCACAGTGGCAGTGTAGCCTTAATTAGCAGATGCTTATCAATCTGCCTGTGGTGGAGGGCACAGTAGGAGGAGTACCATGCGTTCAGCCTGGGCGCTTTGCCAATGAATGGGGCACTTCTGCAGGACTTTGCTCATCCATTCACTCCTTCTCTCCTTCCATTTTGTGTCACTTAGCAGCCATGCATTGAAAGTAAATATGTGTCGGAGCCCAGGGACTAAGGATACAAGGACATTAAGATAGTAATAACTTCAATCACACTACCAGACTTCCAGGAGCTCAATTCTGAGTGAGAGAGAGATTTGAAAATAACAGTTGCCAAGTAACCATGGCTAATACTTAGCACAGTAGTGGCAATAATGAAGTTTGTGTGATGTGGAAGAATACTTCAGATCTCAACTAAAATGTGGCATCCATGGGGAACGGCCCCTGGCCTCTAGACCAGGTTATGAAGCCCATTCCCTCTACTTCCCTGATAGCATTCCACTCATTGCATTCCTCCTTCCTGATTGATGTAACAAACTCCTCAAAGACAGGGACTGTTTCTGTCCTGTTCCTCACTATATCCCAAACACCTATCATGAAGTTTGGCTCACATCAGGTGCTCCATAAACACCATTGAAGATTATGATTTTTTTTTTTAAGAGAGAGGGACAGCGAGAGAGACAGAGAAAGAGAGGAACAACTTTATTTAGTTCTTCACATGGCCTTAGTTGCTCCAACACTTAGTTGTGTACGTGATGCTGGGGTTTGAACCCAGGTCCTTACCAGGCAACTGCCGAAACCGCTGAGCCACCGCTCCAGCCCCAACCAGTGAAGATTATTGAAGCCACAACTGTTCCATGAAACCTCAAGTGCAAGAAATGTCATGTCTTTGTCTTTATTGATTTAATAGAATCTAGGTTTACCAAGATGAATAACAAGTTCTATGTTAATTTTAAATTTTCCTTCCATCTCTATGGATCATACCCAAATCCCACGGTATATGCAGTTGAAGAAAATAGAAGGGAAAAGACTCTGGCCCTTATCAATGTCTGTTGTGCAGAGGTTGAAGTATGGTTTTATGCTACCAGTTGGGCTAGTGGCACTAGGTGGATATAACTGCACCTCTCAGAAATCCCCCTGATCCTCTAGTGGCAGCTCTCAACTAAAACCTGCCCCTCTTAGCACTGCTTGCAAGTGGTTCTCAGGTGCAAAGTGACGCCCAGAACACATGGCCACGCTTTCCAGTCCCTGAGAAGTCACTGCCCTGATAGGGCAAGTCCCCACTATCCCTACAAGCTTAACCCTCTTTCCCTCCCCACTTTGTGGTGACCATCTTGGGAGGGGAAGGGAAAATCCTTTCCAAAACAATACTAAAAAACGAACAGCTTCAAAAACAAAAGTGCAAACGAATTCTCAACAACTTTCCTTGTTACTAATGAATAAATGCGTCTTTGTGGAGGAATTTTTTCAGAGAACATTCCATATTTCTGACTTAAAGCACCTGAACTTCTAAGTCAACAAGCATCCATTATTTCTGCACTAGTAACTTCATTTGAGCCTCAGAAAAGAGTCATGGATTACAAAATATTTTGGTCAACAACAGATGAAGGTCCCGTAAGTTTAAATTGGAGCTGAAAAATTCCTAACACCTACTAATTTTCTATGTTTAGGTGTATTCAGATTCAGAGATGCCTACCATTCATTGTGTTGCAATCTCCAGGAGTATTTGGCACGCTGTACAGGTTTGTAGCTCAGGAGCAAAGGACTATACCGCACAGCGTAGGTGGTGCGTGATAGACCATGCCATCTAGGCTTGCAAAAGTACCCTCCACGTTGTTCCTGCAGTAATGAACATGCCAACCTTTGCATTTCTCAGAACTTATTCCTGGCTTTGAGAAATGCACAACTGTGCCTACATCCTTCTGA
>PVKS010035196.1:0-20260 GCA_004027875.1 Aplodontia rufa
GTGCTAAGGACAAAAGAGTAGAACATTATATTTTTCATGAGAAAATGAACACAGAGAGAAGAGATGATAGTTAATTTCATGTGTCAACTTGTCTAAGCTGTGGTAACCAAATATTTTGTTGAACTCTTCTGGATATTTTGGTGAATACATTTGTTAGGTGAATTGATACTTGCCTTACTAGATGTTGAATAAAGGAGATTATTCTCCATGATGTGTATGGGCCTCCTCCAACTGGTTGAAGGCTTTAAGAAAAACACTGACTTCCCCCATGGAAGAGAAAATTCTGCCAGCAAACTGCCTTTGGACTTGAACTGTAAAATCGCCTGCTGGCCCACTCTGCAGACTTTGGACTTGTCAGTTTCCATAATTGGGTAAACCAATTCATTGAAATGTGGGTTGTTTACTTTGGAGAACTCTGCTACAGAAGAGATGAAGGTTGAAATTCCCTGAGAATCTCATGTGAGTCAGACACTAGTCTATGTACATGAGATACACCATTGAGAACAAAAACAAAAATTCCCATCCTCTTGAAGTTCCTATTTTAGAAAAGGACAGATAGTAAATAATAAAATATACATCAGTCAATTATAGGCTAAGTTAGGGTGATTCGTGTTCTGGGAAAAATAGAACAAAGCAAGATGTTCTGTGGAGAGAGTTACAGATGACAACTCTAAAGAGGATGACTGGCCTAGGTTTTACTGGAGAAAATGACATTTCAATAAGAGGAGTCACATGACGATCCAGCTGCAAGCATGCCAAGTGGGAAAGGACAGCCAGTGCAAGAGCCCTGAGGCATTTTCAAGATGTTTCAGAGCATCTCAAGTTTAAGGAGAGAGGGAAGAAGTCATCCCCAGGAAAATGTGAACAAGAGTGGACTGGAGAGTGTTTCTCAAGCTTTGATTCACTTGTTCATACATATACAATACCCCCTATATACCTGCTTAAATTATATTTTGTTTCCAACAAATGGATGGGAGAAGTGCAGCATTTCTGCCAATCATGCCATGTTGATATAAGCTCCGGCTGTGCCTAGGTTCATGGAAATGATCTAAAGGATGACCAGTCAGTATGGTTCTGTTTCTCAACCTATAGTCAACTGTGTGGATTCAGGAAAAGACTAGGCAGAGAGTTACATTTGTGATTTTACCAAGCAAGGACAAGAAAGCTGAGAGGAGCAGAAGAATTAAGGCTACAGGAATAGAATGGCTTATGATGATTGGCCATGGAGTGCCAGCTGAATGAGCAAGAGGAAAGAATGCTGAGGGAATGGAAGACGACAAAGGTTTAAGTCAACCGATTGAAGATAATATCAAGGTGAGGATTATGATAATAATGCTAAGTAGCAGAGAGAGGGATAGGGCAGGTCAGAGTCACCTACTAGACATCCTCTGATACCAAGTCAGGGAAGAAAAGGAAAGTGAGACCCTGTTAACTCTTGGGTGAGGGAGATGGCCAGGCTCCACAAGGGCTCCACTGATGTTGACTTTGAGACTTGTTGGTGATCAGTGAGGATAGAAGCTCTGGCTCCCTGCCTGACCTTTTTTGATACCATCCAGTGACAATAGGGGTGAGGGTCACAGGGCCTCCTCACAGCCTGGAGACAGTACAAGTCTATGTCCCTCCCTTGACTTTTGTGTCACAGTTTTGCTGTGGTGGTATCTGGACTTGAGAAGTTACTTTTAAATAGCTTCCTCTCTTGCTCAACTGCCACTGTCCAGGTTGCTTGGCTAGAGACAGAAGGTTTTATTTGTTTTTGTTTCTTGGTTTTGTATTTTTTCAGTCTACACTCATTAGTGTTTCTTGAAGTAGATTAAAGGCTAAAATTTCTCAGTTGACTCCATATAGCCAAGCACTTCCAGAACTGGAGTTTATGCTTTAATTTGAATAATGATACAAGCAATTCAATAGTATGCTGAAAATCTGTTTATTTAATGAAAATCACAATTTGAATTGTAAGATTTTTTTAACCTATAAATGCTCAATTACCTCAAATAGTTACTTTTGGACATAAATAAAAATGTGAAATCATATATGCCTACTAAGCTATTTTGATTATTTGTTAGGCTGAATATAATCTGCAATTAGCTACAAAGATAATTTCAAATTTTCAGTGTAGTGTCAAGTGTGTAAGGATAGAAAAGAAGTCCCTACTTTTTATTTCCTGCTTATAAAAATATTGATATTAAATAGATAATCAAGAAAGCCTATTACAGGTATAAAACAGTACAATTAAGTGATATAAAACAGGATAAAATGCACAATAAGCAATAGAAAGAATAAACTGTAATGTAAAAATAAAGCAGATTAGCAAAAAAAATGAAGTAAATAAGGAAAATGTTAAATAATATGCAGTATTAGGGGTATGGTATTAAAAAGCAAAACATTTCATTACTAATAAAAGTTGGCTATAAGATTCTAGAAAAACAAATAAATAAAATGTAAGATATTATATTTAGTTGTGTGAAGAGGGAATCTAGAGTGACATTCCAAAACATAGTATGAGAGGGGACATTCTAAGGGATTCAGCCCATTCTCTTGGCCTGAAGCTGAACAGATAGAAGAGAAATTTCTCATTGAATTCATAATCTGTGAAAATACTGCATAAATGATGTTAGGATTTCTCTCTATGGCTTTCAGAGAATGAAAAGCCCCAGCAGGTAGCTCCATCACAGAGAAATCTATTACTCTGGTTCATGGATTTGAACTTGAAGATGTATTTTCGTCTAAAGTTAAGAAGTCTCCAATTGGTATAGATGGTCCAGAATCATTAAAAAGGTGCTTACACAGAAACAGTTTGGACTTTTCTAACATCCAAATGGAAGATTACCCTGCTTCATGCTGAAAAATAAATTCACTACAAATAATTTATGGAATCTTAGATCATGCGCATGATATAACTACCGTGCATCATACTTCTAAAACCTGCTTAGCCTAAGTCGGTTTAGCTTCTGCTGCTTAAAAAAGTCAAACGCACCTCACTTCTTATCAAGGCTACTACAATTACAATGTGCATTTTTAAAACCAAAGAATAGAAATCACTAGAGCTGTTTTTGTTTTGGGGACTCATAGTGCATGGTTTTCTCAGCAACTAAAGTTGACTTCATTATGTGCTCTAATTAGAATTGATTACTAAACATTATAATAACATAACAGACATAGAATAAAATCAATTATGGTAATTGACTTTGCTGCCAAAATTTAGTAATTTCCTGTTACCCTGTTAAGTCACTTGTTTCCAACTGTATGATTATATTGATATAATATTTTTATGGGGCTCCATTCTTTTTCTTTTGCTATAAAAATAAAGAAAGCATTCTTTTCTTTAACAGAAGATGTTTTCTATTTCCATACAAGCTTTTCTTTCCTGCACTCACCAGAAAGGAACATCTTAATAAATTGCAGGAGAAAAGACAGGGGCTGGAGTCGTGGTGGCTCCGTATTTATGGAGCTTGCCTGGCATGTGCAAGGCCATGGGTTAAAACCTCAGCACCACGTACACAACGAAGTGTGGGAGCAATGAAAGCCACATAAAAAAACTAAATAAAATTGATCTCTCTCTTTCTCTGTCTCTCTCTCTTTAAGAAATAAATAAAAATTGATCCTATCTCTCTCTCTCTTCTCTCTCTCTCTCTCTCTCATGGTCCCTCACTATTTAAAAAAAGAAAGAAAGCAAGAGAAAGAAAGAAAGAAATGCTAGGCTCCCTTTTAAAAAATAAAATACAAATAAAAGAAGTTGTCCAAGTATAGAAGCTAGTTCATCTGAATTTGGTTGGAGTACAGGAGCTTTGAGCTCCCTGCTGAAGAGGTAAAGCAGAATTTGGCAGATGGACTGGGATGCTTCACAGCATACAATGTTTATATTGGGTATCATAATGAAATGAATATATTTACTTTTCAATTATTAAACAAATATTTCAAATAATTGGAATTTAATCAAGTAGGCTCATTTAATTTCTGAGATTTTCCTTGAGTTTTCAGAATTGTAGTGGCAAAGATATAACCAAAGTAAAATAGCTAGGACACATCAGCCATTGATTAAGAAACCTACAGTTTGGTGTCCTATTGGAAAAGTCCCTGCATCATTGTGAATGCCTGAAGTTAGTAAATGGAAAATTAGCCTGACTCATATAAATCTCAAGGAATGTATCACTGGATGGAACTCAACCTGTTTGGGAATTTTTGGTCTTATTTGCAAATGATTTTATTTGTGAGTTGTTCTTTTCCTTAACTGTTACTAATACATTTTGTAGTAGTGTTCGTGTAGCAAACATATGAAGTATATCAGTGCTGTGTATGTATTGTATAAAGATACTACAGAATGGCAATGCTCATAGCATAAATGGAAACTAATTTTAGGGGTTTGGGGATTTAGCTCAGTGGTAGAGCGTTTGCCTAGCACGCACAAGGCCCTGAGTTCAGTCCTCAGTCCTAAAAGAAAAAAGAAAAAAAAAGGAAACTAATTTTAGGAGTGTAATGAAAATGTGTTTGTATTCTGTAGTATTTCATTACAGCTAGCTCAAAACCCATTAAAAACAAACATTTAAAAAAGAAACTTTATGTGCATAGTTTTTAAACTATCATCTTTAAAACAGAGATGGTCTCCAGTAAATTCAGGGTCACATCAGTTCTTTTCCCCCTACTGTGGTTTGTTTGGGTTCCCTGTGTCACATTTTCCATACCAGTTTATCTTCAATCACCACCAAACTAAAGATAAATAAAGAAAGCTTATTTCCCAAATTGCCATAATTAGTAATGCCATTTTATAGTGAATTTAGCTGCTGCTTAACTAAAGAAGTATTTTATTTAAATATTTGATGCAGCATTAAAAAATATGCAATTTTCCTTGATGATAACAGTAAGTCAGTTTTCAGGTGAGACATGTGGTTCTGACAGGTATCAGAAAACAGCATAGAAGCTGTTTTTTGTGCGAATTATACTACATTGTTTGAAACTCCTCCCATAACTTTTCCTATATGTACACATGGAGAGCATGCTACATAAAACCTATTTAGAAGAAATTGCAGTCTTTGTAAGTTGAGATCCTCACTTCTACATCTTCTGCTTTTTCACATACCTGTGGGACGCTGTGGAAAATCACAAACAACATCATCAGAACAGAAGAGTCTTCTAGGGACTTTCTAGTTATCTACAAAGAAATGAAATGATGGCATTTTAGAGCTGGAACAGCCTTTCAGAATTCTGTGATCCAAACCTCTCTTCTGACACAGGTCTTCATAAAAGGCAAAGACATGAATGGACTTGCCTGGCCACTGCTTAATGACACTATGAGAGATGGACTGCAAGTGCCCAGCTTCAGCTCAGTGCTGTTCCACTTTCCTCTACTTCTCTGTGTTCTCTGCTCTCTGCTTCTGCTCTTCCCCTGCAGGACGGTCAGTAGTGAGGTCTGATTCTGCCACTTAGCATCCTTCAGAGAAGAGAATGACCTGATTGTTAATGGTATTTGATTTTAGAGAGTTAAGTACACTCACAAAAATCCACCTAAGAGTGGGACCCAGTGTCTGGCATCAGGCCTCCAATCGGAAGAACCATGACTCTTGCTCATTTTGTATTGAAAGCAGACAGGAGGAGATATGTTGACTTTTTAAATTATAACAGGCAATTTCTTAGTAGAGCACTGAATGATTTAATAATTGGGAAGGCAGGAGAGGAAAGGAAAGGCTAGTTTTAATGATAGAGGGCCCCTAAACAATATTCAGAATCATTTCCTCCTAAATAAGAGGAACACATTACACAGAAGAAGGAGAAAATGCAATTTTGGAGCAGCTGATACTAGCTCTGTCTCTGACAGGTGTCTATTTTGAAAGAACTGGAGCCTCTGCTTGCACGGCAGACTGTGTGAGGGGTTGCCCAACTGGCACAGCCCTGAAAATGGTCGGTGTGCTGTCTCTTCCCCAGTGGCATGTAAGGGAAAGATCATTATGGTACTAAGAATGAGGTAGGTAAATCTAAACTGATGTGGTGGGGGGCGCTGTGAAATGAGGTCATTGTAATTATTGTGTTAAAGTCAGGAATGATCTAAATGTGCCATGCACAAGGAATGATGTTACTCGCTCTGACTTAAAATCTTTCCTGAATTTTTCTGTATGATTAAACGGTACCTGAAATTAACCTCAAGGTATATATCTACCACCAATCTAATTTTGGAAACATGTCTTTTCAGATATAATGTCTATTAGATTTAATCTTTTATTGTTCCCCAATATATCATCCCATTCCTATGATCCTCCTGTACATCTTCTACACAAAATTTACATCTGTGCTTTGCACATGAAATGTCTCTACCCAGCAAGAAAATCCATTCCTAACTCATGCCCTGATCTCTTCACAGTAAGGTTCACGGAATATTTCTACCCTTGACTCATTTCCTCATTCCGTCTTTCCTGTTCCAGATAGTTAATTTCTTAAGAAATCACTAGACGTACTGTGTTTGTTGGCTTTATATTGCATGTTTTTTGATTTGTAAGTATTTTGCTTTTAAAAATATTGTTACACATTGAAAATGTATTGCCCCCCCCCGACAAACTCCTGTACTGTGCTTCCTTTTTGTTTTCTGCTTCTACTGAAGACTTGCACACAGCCTTGCATTCAACGGACACGGAGTGCTGGGTGTTTTCGCTGTATCCCCAGGTGATCAGTCCAATTCTCTAGTTTCTTTCCTCTTCTCACCACTTCACCTCAAGGTGTGTAGCCTAACCACACTGAGAAAAAATACAAACTAAGAACAAACTACAGTCAATATCTTCATCTAATTAATTTTTCAAAAGCAGCATTGTAATTCTTTATAAACATACTAACTGTAGGTAAAATTAAACGTCATCTGCTTCCACTTAATTTTGAGGGTAAAGTGACTATATCATACCCTAAATGGTCCCAAGCTGCAGACCATCCTCTTGATAGATCCCATATACTTGCTTCCACAAGCTTTGAGCACCATGTAAAGTAGAAATTATATAGTGCAAGAAGAAAAATAATAATTCGATTTTTATTCTTTTTCGTAGTGCTAGGAATTGAACCCAGAGCCTCACGGATGCTTGGCAAGCACTCTACAACAACGCAACACTCCCAGACATTTTGTTTTAATTTGAAACAGAGTTACAAAAAGTTGCTCAGGCAGAACTCAAACTTGGAATCCTCCTGCCTCAGCCCTCCGAATCCTGGATTCCAGGTGTGTGCCACCACACATAGCCTTAATTTGACATTTTTGATCTTTAGACTTGAGAATTATCCCCAACTTGTCAAAATGTTCATAGTAAGAGAAGCAATCCTTAAGACCCGAAGAGAGCTCATTCATCCTGTCTCAGGCTCATTTCAGGGCTTTTGCTCTTTGAACAAAAATGAGGACTGAAGTTTCCAGGCTATTAATTTTATTAACTGAATGCATATAGTGGAATTTGCATTTATAAAATGTAACATTTTATAACCCCATATCCTTCTGTTCCTTTTTAAATTCATTTCTATCCTCTGAAAATATCCTCTTTCTCTCCCTCTCCTCCTTTCTACCCCCAGCCACCATACCAAGTCACGGGTACTGTATCATCTTAAGAGTCCACCTGGTTTCAGCAATTTCATCTTTGCTGTAGCTGTAGCAGCTATTGCTCTTCACCTTGGCTTTAATTCTGCAAATATTAACTGAACATCTTTGTACCAAACAGTGTGCTGAGAACACAAGGACAAAAAAAAATAGGATTCTCAAAACAGTTCGTAGTCCAGAGACACCGTTTTCACTGTGATTACTTTTCTTGCTCTCCTTCATCTCTTTTCACAGTTTGTATTTCACTGTATTGCTCTGAGTTCTGCTCCCAACCCCCCTCATGCTGCAAGCTCTCACATTTGCTCCACTGAGCTGTTTTCAGGTTAATACTTTCCTTCCGATACAGGTCCCTAAACTGACATCATAAAGAGCCAAACTTGAGCAGCAGGATTGAGGTTCTTGGCTCCTTCATGTTGGGCTCTGTCGCCCACCTGGCTGTCTTGATTGCTGGTGTCAAGCTGTTCACATCGACTTGTCCTTCGGTGAGATTGTCTAGCCATATGACTTGCCTTCTGTGTAATGAAGTGTTTATCGATCCAGTCCCATGGGTTTCAATAGAATGGAGCAGCTTGCCTTTCCTCATGGGAAATTTTAAAACCTAAAATCTCAGATATTTAATTTTTTCCATTTCTGCTTCAAAGCTTTCCTCTTCCCAGAGCAAAAACACAGCATGACTCTTTTTCAAACATGGTCAGTTCATTTTTTAACTGTAATGGTTCCATGAATTTCAAAACAAGAAGGGTTTTGCTATTTAATATTTTCTAGCCTACTGCATTCTGTAGTTATGGGATAATTTAAGTTGATGCTTTTTCTAGGAAAATCCCTTTCATGAAACTAATTCACCTTGAATAGCCTTTCGGGGTACTTAAAACTACACAAGTAAGACTGAGGGGACCTAGTCTGGATCATGGACTTATTCTTTCTGTACAGACAAGAGGTCTGACTGTTACTTGCCCAGCCCTCATCCAAGAAACCCTGTCATTATTGATCAAGGAATAAAACTAAAGAGTTTTCAGATTAAATGTAAGAAAAGCTATAGAAATCATTGAGAAGCAGTTACAGAGGGATGTTTCTCAAGGTAGTAACAAAATGTACAAATGTATTTATTTTTATTTATTTATTTATTTTTATTAGTTCAAGTTAGTCTTACATTTAGGAGGGAATCATCACCATATAACCATGAACACATGCATAATTCCAGAGCAAGCCACGGCTGATGGCATTCCATAGTCTCATGCTTTGGGTTTCCCCCAATCCCATGTTTCCCCCTACTTTACCCCATTAGTTGGGCATCTCATGGAAGTTGAAGGTTCCCCACTGGGTTGATAACCCCCCTACTCCCTCCTTTCAGCTGCCTTGATATCCCTCCTATTCCCTCTCTCCTCCCTGTCCCCCTCCCTTTATCCCCCAGGGTCCTAGGCAAGGTTCCCCCTGCTCATGTAAAAAAATTCACCCAAGTTGGGGTTATTATTAGCTTAGCCAACTATCAGTCTGTTACTGATTCTATTCTAGCTTCCACATATGAGAGAAAACATTTGACCCTTGAGTCTCTGAGTTTGGGATATTTCACTCAGCATATTTTTTCCATTTCCATCCATTTGGCTGCAAATGCCATAATATCGTTTTCTCTAGTAGCCAAGTAGAATTCCATTATTTATATGTACCAAAGTTTTTGAATCCACTCGTCAAGTGAGGGGCATCTGGGTTGGTTCCAAAATTTAGTTATAGTAAATTGAGCTGCTATAAACATTGAAGAAGCTGTATCTCTATAATATGGTGATTCTAGCTCTTTGGGGAAAATACCCAGTAGTGGGTTAGCTGGGTCATAAGACGTTTCCAGTCCTAATTTTATGAGGATTCTCCACATTGCTTTCCAGAGTGGCTGTACAGTTTCAGTCCCACCAGCAATGTGACAGTGATCCTCTTTTCCCACAGCCCCTCCAGCATCTGTCATTTTTCTTATTCTTCATTTTTGCCACTCTGACAGGAGTGAGGTGGAATCTCAGTGAAGTTTTGATTTGCGTTTCTCTGATTGCTAGTGATGTAGAGCATTATTTCATATATTTATGGGCCTTTTGGACTTCCTCCCTTGAGAAGTTTCTACTTAGCTCCCTAGCCCATTTATTGATTGGATCATTTGTAGGTTTGGTGTCCAGTTTTTTTGAGTTCTTTGTATATTCTGGATATTAGCCCGCTGAGGGGTAGCAGGCAAAGATTTTCTCCCATTCTGAAGGTTCTCTCTTGACACTCTTGATTTAAAAAATGTGCAAATGTATTTAAAAGCTTTGAGTATGTCAACCAAATCACTAGAAAATAAATGGAATATTAACACTACTAGACAGCATTGTTCACCTGTTTTCTGCATTGCTATATCCCTATCACCGAGAACAGTGCTTGGCGCATGGTAAGCACTCATTAAATGTTTGGGGAATGAATGAAGAAGCATTTTCTTTGGGCAAGGCTGAAGGCAATAACTGCAGACAATACCTGCAGGCATAAAGCAAAGACAATTGTGATTGAGGTTATAGATTAAATACCAGAGAAATGCAATGGTTGTTTCTGGTTTGAGAATTTAGCATCTGTGCTACGAATGTTAAAGGGGGAATTTGCTAGGATGTAGAGAGCCATACTAAAAGTGAAAGAGAAGGGGTAAATGGTAAAGAATCAAGTGTCCTCTGGTAGCACCACAGAGCCTGTCAGATGCTGGAAGCCTTCTGATTTCGTGGTTTAGTGGAGAGAAATAATAGGTCCCATAAAATCATGAAAGGAATTTAATCCTTCTTTTAAGATCTACAGACACACATTTATCCTTCATTCTGAGAAATGAGTTGCTATTCTTTTATTCCAAATCCTCACATTTTTCTGTTCCATTTATTGCCCTCCTCTGGTGGCTGTCAGCCCTGGCAACCTATCAGAATCACCTGTGGAACTTTTTAAATTACCAGTGTCCTTATAACTAAGTCTCACCTCTAGTTTGATTTATTTGGGCTAGGGTGAAGTCCAGACATTGGTATTTTTTAAAAGCTCCCCAGATGATTCTAATATTTGTCTAGGGCTGGGAAATTTTTCACTGTTCCATGTTTCATCTGGGATAATTTTTTTTTTTTTTTTACTTTACCATAGATAATGTATAGTGATTGTCCTTACCTGGACAATGCTACCATATCTATGTCTTTCCTTTAACTTATGCTGATTTCTGCATTTCTTAGTGCTCTCCATGAATACATCATCTGAATACTGACCTTCACGACCCTTCAGACTCATTGCAAAACATCTAAAAACAACCTTTAAAAAAGAACTCCAAAATGTTACTTACAAACATAAGTATATGCAATGTAGATATCCAATTTTATTCTATTTTGGTTCAGAAAATGACTGTCTCAACAAAGGAAAAATGTCAACAGCAAGTGGTTCTTTAAACAATAAACAGTGCTGAGATCACTCTGTTGGAATGTTAGCAAATCTGGAAGAAAAGAGAAGTCATTGCTGTATCTTCAAACATCTTTTTTTTAAATTCCCTTTTTAAGCAATGACCTCTGTAAACTTAAAAATAAATAAATTACAAATTAAAAAAATCAAGAAAAAAGGTACAAAAGTCAAAGCATGGTAGGGACCTCGTTCATATTATTAGGAGAAAATAGTTCTATTTTTAAAAATTTGCTCTCTTTTTATCCTTCATATTCTATAAAATGTGTATATAAGTATATTGATAAAAGTCTTTATTTTTTTCCAAACCCAATGAAGAATGAAAAACAAATTTTCAAAGCCAAAAGTTTCTTCTAAGCCAGCTATTCTAACTAAAATAAATTCACCTTCGGCATTCCACTCGCAACTCTACCGCTAACTAAGAATGACATTTATCCTTGCAGGGAGCTCTTTGATATAGACGTCCCAGTCATCAATTATCGCTCAAAGTTTCTGCTTAATAGGTTCACATTTATGAAACAAACTACTTTTTCCTTTATATTTTGGGGAAATACATCATCTGAAACAAAAAATATGACAAATTTGGGGACATAACAGCACACTGATTTTTTTAATAAAATAATTCTCTATAATCTATTAAAGTACTACTAAACTTAAAATCTAAGGAACAAAGAAAAAACTGGCCAATTTTCCAGCACTTGTGATGGAGCTATTAATGGGTAAGATTAAGAGAAGGAATCTTCCAAAAGCACACTGGAAACTAAACAATTTAAAAACCCTAAGTCTGGCAGCAGAAATCCTGCCATTTTCAAGAAGCAATAAATGCTTTTATGACATGTTAGTTTTACAATTCAGGACTAGAGATTGAAACTGTTCCTTACTTTTTTATTAATATGCATGATCCATATGTATAAGAGAAAACATAAACATGAGAAGCTTGAAGAATTAGGTCCCCTGGCTGGGGAATGGGAATGAGTGGATGATAAATAACACATAAGGATGAATTTTTTAAACTGAGATCAGTACAACGAATACTGAATATTTTCCATTAAGATGCTTGGCAAGTATATGGTTGCCAAGGAGTTATTCTATGAGGAGCAAATACACTTACAAGTGCAGATTTTATTGTATTTAAAAAGACTTACCCCACAGGGATGGAGTGGTGTCTCAGTAGTTGGAGCACTTGCCTGGCATGGGCAAGGACACAAGTTCAAACCCCAGCACTATGTACACAACTGTTGAAGAAACAAAGGCCAGATGAAAAAAATAAAATAAAATTGATTTTTTTCCTCTCTCTTCCTCTTCCTTTAAAATAAATAAATAAATTAAAAGATTTACACTTATGGTAAATTACATTTTGAAAGTGCTTGCTGATATGTTAGCAAAGAATTAAAAAAGGTAAAATAGCAATTTTAAAATGAACATGCACCATTTAAAATACTTTATTATCAACCACTCATAAACTCAGTCTCATAGATTCAATTTTCTACGCAACATTTTCAGTTGGTGGGCTAATAGGCTTCTCAAAATTCACATTCTAAAACTCAGCCTCTGACCTCATCTCCATAAGTGTTCATTCCAGGCTTCTCAATCAACTTCAGTTAATGGCAATTACAACTTTCTAGTAGCTCAGGACATAAATCTTGCCATCTGTGTTTAGTTAATTTTTTGCTGCTGTGAGAAATGCCTGAGAAAAACAACTTAAAGAAGTAAAGATTTATTTTGGCTCCCAGGTTTCAGTCCATGGTCATTAGGCTCCATAGCTTTGGGTCTTGAGTCTGGGAAGAAATTCATGATGGAAGGGTGTGGTGGAGGAAAGCTTTTCAGCTTATGGCAGCCAGGATGCAGAGAAGGAGCGGAAGAGGTAGAGGAGAAGATGAACCCTTCCAGGGCACGATATCAGCCAACCATGCCCCACCAACTTCCTTTTCCACTGCCTCCTACCAGTCCACTCCACTAACAATGGACGAATCCATTGGTGAGGTCAGAGCCCTCATGATCCATTTGCTTCCACCTCTGAATATTGCTGCATTGGGAATCAAGCCTCCAACATATGAGAGTTTGGAAAACATCCCAGATTCAAACCATAATTTCATCTTGGTGATTCTTTTCTCACACTATATCCAAACAGGCAATAAACCTTTTGAATCCCCCCTTAGAACATCCTACCACCTCCACTCTAACACCTGAATTCAAGCCATCCTAACAATTCATTGAATTACTGCAATAGCATTCTAACTATTCTTTATGCTACTGTTCTGCTTTTCCACTCATTAAAACATACTCTCACCACAACAGAGTTATCATATTAAACTGTAGATCAGATAATCTCTCTCCTCTGCTGACAGTGTTAGACGGTTTCTTGTTGCACTAGAATAACATGTAAAATTCTATGTATACTCACAAGGTCTCACAAAATCTAGCTTCATACCATCTCTCTGGCTTCATCTCTGACATCGCTCCCACTTGTGCTCTCCCATAGCGACACTGGCACCCTGGAGTTCCCCTAATCTGTTGAGCAGTTTCTGCTGCAGTGACTGTGTATGCTATTAACTCTACCAGGGAAGCTCTTTGTCCTGACATCTGCATGTTCTATCCTCCACCTCTTTCAGGTTTTTGTCCTAAAGTCATACTCCCAGGAAGGTGTTCCGTGACCACCCTATCCAAAACATGCACATCCCAACATCCAGGACTATACAACCTTCTTCACAGTTTTATGTTCTCTGTAGCTCTTATTGTCATGTGACAAATTATATGTATGTGTATATGTATTTGTGTATTGTCCCTCCCTACTAACATGAAAACTACATGAGGACAGGGAAGCTCAACTCTTTAGGTCTCTTCCACATTCAACCCAGAGCCTGGAACATAGGAGGTACTCAATAACCATTTGTTGCATGAATAAACAAATACCTTAATGAATTTTTCACATTCAATTTGGTACCTTTTGTCAATGTTTTATTATTTTATTCCAGTTTTTTCTGGGCAATGCCAGCTCACATTTAATTTTCTTTTGTTACCCTACTCTGCATTCCTTAAACTCTTATCTTGCTGCCTTACCTTGCTAGTTTTTAGGGTGGATTGTTTTCAGTGTTCACCTGATTAAAATTTGCAGTGCTATATTGGATCCCCTTTTCCTTTATTTTATGTCATGCCAACATTTTTGTCATAAATATTTTCTGCCCATTTTATATTTTTACTTTCTGTTATCTTTGCAAGTATATCCTGTACTAGTTTATGTTTGATGATTCAAATTTGAAGCAGGAAGTTCTCCTTGGACCCAGTATTTGAAGGAGGATACTGTGGAGTGGGGACTGTGCTAGACTCAGTTCTTGCCAAACACTTCTTTTACACATCACTTCCCTGGATTTTTCCTTCCCCAGTTTCTTACCTACCTTCCCAAGATTGTGTGACTCTTGCCAAGTTCAAGGAAGGACCTGCCATAAGCTCCCTACCCTTTCTCAGCAACGCTAATAGGGATTGTTAGTTTCATGGCCCCAAGGAGTTTCATTTCTTTGAAAAACCACTCTGTTGAATTTTAAGGGGATCTGCAGCCTTGGGCATTCTCTCTCTATCTCCATACACCCCATCTTCACTGAGTTTGGAATATCTTCTTCTAATTCTGTGGCTTGGGGTCATATTTCTCTTAATTTTGTTAAAGGTGGGATTCTGAAGTATGTATTAACATCTGATAAATTTATTTATTTTATTTATTTTTTTACATCTGATAAATTTAAACCATGAAAATGTAGCATACACTTTGCTATGTTTTGGGGTGTTGGAAATAGTTGATAACTAAATGTCTTAATTTTATTTTTTGTCAGATTTATGTAAAGCACATAATTTTTACCAATTTGAAATTTACTAATTTAAGAACCTTCCAAACATCCACAATGTTTTGGCTTGGTATTTCTCATTTTACAATGATTAAATTAGGTAATTAGAATAAATAAGGAAGAGTACTGCAAAGCAAGTCTTCTAATAGGTCAGCTTTATTGACTGCTGGTGTGGTAGTGTAACGGATAAGAGCATAAACCCTGGAACCAAGTTGCCTGGCCTTAAGCCTTCTTAGCCTTATGAAGAATGTAAGCTTGTACATGCTATTCTTTGCACTTCAGTTTTCTCAGCTATGAAATGAGTATTACAGTAGGACTGTTATGAGAATAAGACAAATGGATATTTGCAAAGTAAACATTAGAACAAAGCTTGACACATTGAGCTACACAAGATATAATACTGTAATTCCATGCTTAATGGGACTCCAAATTTGAATAAGTATAAAATTTTAATATATAATACATGTTATTAGAATAGTTCTGCTTAGTTTTATTTACCATGTAAAAAAAGATGGGGTCCAAATTTGTATTTTTGCAAATTAATGAATTTATGGATGTGATGATTTAATACCTGGTTCTCACCTCTAGGCCATTTAAATAGGCTGTTCTCGAGGTAACAACACAATATCCATCCCTATCAATTACAAAATTCCACTGGCATTTATCCAAAGTTATCTCTATAGTTCCACCATTCTGGGGGGCTCTAAATGAAGAGATGGGAAAAGGAATTCATAATTGCTTTTCTCAAATAAAGTATGGCGAATGGTTAACTGAAGTCAATCATCCAGTCAGGCATGCAGTCACTTAAGGATGAAGGCAACATGCCTGTCTTCACCCTTTCTCAGTGAAGCTGTTAGGGAGGAAATGCTGTACCTTCTCCTTAGAGTCTCTATTGCAGAGTGCTTGTTTTCTTGTGTTGTATCACAGTTCGAATGTCAACTTCAGCTTTGCAGATTTAGAAAACTGAGAGCATCCTAAGCATAGCTACACCTCTCGGGTTGGAAGGGGATGAATGCAAGTCTGGTTTGTGAGATAAGTGCGTAAAATTAGAATTTAAATATACTAATTTAAAACTTTATTCATAGTATATAGGATATAGTATATAGTTATATATAGTATATAGTATGTAGTTCATAGTATAGTATATAATTACAATTTCAACTTACTACTTTATAATTATTTATGGACAATTGTTTGTGCCCATTTGAAAACAGAGAAAACTTTGGGGGGACACATGTTTATCAACTTGGTAAAGAAGGAATAAGATCAAGCAACTCGAATATCTAGTGTTCAGTTAAGGCAAGTTAAGATAGTAAAGTATTTATCACCATAGTAGGCATTGCCTGCCAATGAGACCAGATGCTCACAGGCCAAGTTCTCTTCAATCTCTAGACTTTGTTTTATTGAGACTGCCCATGTTTAACTTCTAATTATCTATTTTGTGATGTGGTGGAATTCATCTTCTGATTGAACCTTTTTAGATTGATATGATTATAACTAAGTCTTAGAGGTAATGGAACTCTTCAACATTCTAATGTGACTTTGTACATCTGTGCTATGATTAATATTAGGTAATCTTACTACTTGAATGGAAATGTGCATCCTCATATCACTTATATTAATAGAAAATAGACTGAAATGAATCAGTTATATTCCCGGATTACTGAGATAAGTAGTAACTTCAAATGGTGGACAATAATGAAGTGAATTAGTGGAATAATCACAAATCATTAACAAAGCAGAAATTTATTTTATCATCCATAGTTACCCTAAATGTTGCATTTAGAGTTTTTCTGATGTTTTAGAATTTCTAAAAACATTAAATGAATCAATGCACATTAACCAAACTCAAAATTTAAATTAGCTTGTTAGAAGAAATGGCTAATATGCCCATCCTTACAATTAAGTAAAGAAGTGGAATCACAAAATAGTTGAAATTGTGCCCTGGGTACAGGGAATTAGGATTTAATAGTTCTACAGATTAGACCTTCCAACCCAAAGGCCAGATAGTGGTCACTATAGAGCATCCTGTCAAGTCAGAACAGTTGGGCAGTTTCCAGTAGGTCCTACAAGCAGCCAGGATTTGATCTACTAATAATTTGGAAACAACCCATCAGAAACTATTTTGAGTTTAATCCTGTTTTTGATCCCCTGCCTCTTAAGGAGGACAGTAATCAGCCCCAGACTGACTAAGAACCAAGGAGGAGTCTGGTGAGCAATACAACATAACTTTCCTTACCTCTGCTTCTTTCTTTTTTCCTCTTTACCTCTTCTTTGGATGCCCCTCCATGTTTGTCTGGCCCATCCTCCTCTTAATATTTATCCAGTGTGTTTCTTTTATAGCCAAGCATAAGATGTCAGGTCACCCAGAACTATCATCTTCCCAGCAGAAGGGGAATTCATAGCAGTTTACCTCTCTAATGCCTGCTTTGAAATATTGGGAAATTGTGAGTTTTTATCACCATCTTCTCAAATTCTCATTTGTATAAAATTAGCTATTTTTGTTGATCCATTATGTTTGTACATATTTATGAAGTACAGTGTGATGATTTGATTCATACATTCATTTGGTAATGATTGACTCAGGTATTTAACATATCCATCACCTTTATCATTTATATATGGAGAGCACATTACCATATTCTCACTTTAAAAATTTTGCTTCCACAGGGCATAACTCTTACCAGGTGTACCCTGTTGAATTACAATCTTTCCACATTTGCGTCTTTCTCATCCCTAAGAACATGAGCCCTTTAAAGCCAAGAAGGTTGTCTTCCTCATGTTTATGGCTCCAGTGCCTGTCGAGTGCTCTGGAATTTGGCAGAGATTCATTGTTTTTTTCTAGGCACAAATGTACTTTTCATATAATGCTGTAGTTATTATTACAAGTGTAAAATACTTTCAATGTCATGACCATTTTCTTGCCTGACCTGGTGTATCAAATGCCTGAAGAATTCCTCTAATTTCTCATGTTTTGATTTACATTGATCCACAGAAACCTTTCAAGATAATATACGAGCTTCTGAAAATATTAGCATTAACATTTATTATAATTAAAGCCTAGATTTTTCTATTTAAATTTTTCATGCATATTTTACAAGTAACTAAACAAAATGGTAAAAAATTTTAAAAAAAATTTTAAAAAGTAAATAAGATTATGAACACAATGAACATTAGGCCAGGAAGTCTACAGAAATAATACACATAGTTCTTGGCTAAATATAACAAGGCTCTTCTGCTAAGCACGTTAGTCTTTGGCCAATAAAAATCCCTTGTGGAGAAGTATCTGCTGATTTTAGCCTCATTGCTAAAGCT
Organism: Aplodontia rufa; assembly: GCA_004027875.1. Lineage (NCBI taxonomy): Eukaryota > Metazoa > Chordata > Mammalia > Rodentia > Aplodontiidae > Aplodontia > Aplodontia rufa. The sequence goes on from PVKS010035196.1 coordinate 18,130, forward strand.
GGCAGTAGGATATATAGAGAGAGTAAAAAACTTTCCCTTCTCTTTAAGAACATTGTTCCAACTCTCCTCTATAAATTATGTTGTGTGAATATAATATTGATTCATGTAATAAACCTCAATTGCATTTAGTATATTATTATTAAGCTCACCATATTGCACTCCAGATATAATAAGTTAATTTGAGGTCTTGTTCTTAGTCATGTTTATAATTGGTATAAACTTCTACTTATTGAAATCATGTATTCTCATCTTTTATAGTTCCACATATTGTTAACTACGTGTATTCTCATCTTTTATAGTTCCACATATTGTTAACTACGTGATATTTATGAATTTTCCTTTAGTTTGACAAATTAGCATATTATATAATTTTTAATGTAGAGTAGTTAAGAACAGCAATTTTATTGATTAGATAAACTAAATATTCAATGTAAAGCACAGGCCATTTTTCATCTGCTCTAAAGTACATTTCAAAAATTGCATTAAATTACAATACCAAGTCAATTTAATTTTCAAAGAATATTAAATAAGACTCATATTCTTAAGTGCCTCATTTTTAGACTATTTTAAGTTTAATTTACATAGATATATTCCTTTAGTAGACATTAAATTTTATGCTAAGAGTTCACTTGTTGTAGAACTCTAGACGTTTAAAGGTCCTTTGTCTCATCAGGAATAGAGGAGCTCTCCTTAGGCATCTTGCAAGCTTCAGGACCTTGGTCTGGAGGGGAAGCCTTTCTTACAGGCAAGCCTAGGTTTCCCCTGGTAGGTTAAGGTCCTGCAGGCACTCCTCTATGTAGAATATGGTTGAGCTGACTTGAAGAATCAAAGCATAGCCCCAATTCTTGAGTATCAGAATTCCTGATCTGAAAGAGCTAGCTTCATTTTATGGGGAGTCTTTAAAGAGACCAATTTTAAAGATTTCAATTTATTTTTTCTCCTAGTTACTTCCAAATTTTCAATAAAATGCATTAGTTGCTATTTCTCACTTATTCAACTTTAGAGTCTTTCTCATATCTCTATTTTTAAAAGTTGAGATTAAGAGCACTTAAACTCCTTCACCTATATACATGTTAGAATTATATATTTTTGTCCTTTAATTTTAAATATTCTTTTTCAATTAAACAGATAACCACATCCCTTATAGAATAAGAGACTTTTCCATAGGAAATTATTTTAAACATTATACCAGCTTTTCATTGGGTAGACTGAGACTCAGAGAATGGTTATAATTAAGAATTGTAATAAGGAAAAGCTTTGAATCTTAGGATTTTATATCAATATCTATATAATGAAGCTAGAGATATAAACTGCAAGTCCTACTTCTTCCATGACTTTGTTGATAAGATATCTATGTTGTACATAGATATCCATGAGTTTTTTTCCTCTATTTACCTTCTACTGATACCATAGCCTAATCCATTAATACTTATTCCTTTGGACAACTGCATACAGTTGCTAGTATTAACTACTTTGAAATACAAATCTGATTATATTATCTTCTTAACTTCCTTCATTAAAACTAAGTATGACTTACAATCTGTTGCTTTTTCCATTTTATAGATTAAAAAATTAAGAATGAGAGGTTAAATAACTTTCCTAAAGCAAATGGCGAATAAAAGGCCAGAGGCAGTATTTAGACTCATCTTTACAGTACTGGCGTGTTGAGACCCAGTGAAGTGATGTGAGAAGGTTGAACTGGAACTGGAAACAACACGCTTTTCTCTGTTATCTGCCGCATGACAGATTCTTTGTTAATTTTTTCTTTTAAAAATAAATGAAATTCAGGTCTCCAGGAAGATGGCGTCCTGAAGCGTGACACCATTTGCTGGGGCTCTGACTCTGATTGGGAAAAATCCACTGCATGAGCGATTTTCCAAGAGAGATCCAGATATCTGGAGAATTAGACATGCGGCAAAACGGGCATTGGCTGCCTCTCATAATTTGCTGAGAGTTCTCTCTCGAAGTAACCCATTACAATGAAACTAAGCCATAAGAAGCTACAATTACTCCACAAAGAGCAATTCTCTCAAAGTACAAAACACACCCTTGAACCCAGAAAATGAGGAAAAGGGGAAATATTTCACTTCCTCAACCCCAAAGCTCTCCACGAAAGGAGCCCATGGCTGGA
>PVKS010035197.1:0-20275 GCA_004027875.1 Aplodontia rufa
ACAAATATGTAAATTTAGTTGAGACAAGTTACACCAAATTACTTTGCTCAAATGTAGGCAGCAAATTACAATTAATACACAGTAAAGTCCAGTCTGGGTGTAGGGTAATCCAACTATTTGTTCCATCTTGGTAAAGACCTTAGCCAAGAGCAGTGTAGATAGTCATGTCCCCCTGCACCTATTCTCTACTCTTTAATTTGCATTCTTTAATCATGTGGTCCTATTTGGTGAGAGTTATTCTGGCGGCATTCTGGCACTGTCTTTAATATGACATCATAAAGAATTCTGTCTCATTATTTTCAATTACCCAAAGTTTAATGCTCGGAGGGCAAACTTTTGGCTTGACAGTTCTTACTATTTGTTGTGATTTGAATGAAAAATGTCCCCAAAAGCTCATGTGAGACAATCCAGGAAGGTTGTGGTGAAATGATTGAGTTATGACAGCCTTAAATCAATAGGTGAGTTAATCTCCCAATGGGATTAACTGGTAACTATATGCTTGTAGGATGTGGCTGGAAGAGGTGGGTCATTGGGGGTGTGCCTTTGGGTATATATTTTATAGCTGGCATGGAATTCTCTCTCTCTGCTTCCTGAAGCCTTGCCCTCCGCCATGATGTTCAGCCTCACCTCTAGCCCCAAGGAATGAACCCAGCCTACTGTGGACCAAGACCTCTGAAATCATGAGCTTCTAAATAAACTTTTCCTCCTAAATTGTTCTTGCTGGGTCTTTTAGTCTCAGCAACCAAAAAGCTGACTAAAACACTATTACTCACAGCTATTGCACAAATGTTTGCAGTGAAGACACTGTATTTCTTAGGTGTTCTTCCTGAGGACTCTGGAAAGAGAACAATGCAGTGTCATGCTTAAGAGACTTCTGTTTCAGGCAAATTCTGATAATTACTACCTATTGATATTGTGCAAATTATATAATCATACAGAACCTGCAGACTGTGATGTTGGTTACTGTGGTTGTCACCCAGTGACCCTTTGAAGAATGGCAACTCTTACTATTTCTTCAGAAGTCCTCTCATGGAAAGATAGAAAGAGGTTAGTGGAAACACATAGGTTTAGTTAGAAAATAAATATTGCCCAGTTGAATTTCTGCCTAAAGAATATTTCTTATCATCTCAAATCCTTTTTCTGAATGGTTTGTCTGGAGCCTAAATATCTTCCCAGACAAAATAATATTTTGCTCCCAAGAGTGGGACTCAAGAGGCTGGAGTGGTGGCTTAGCAGTTGGAGAACTTGCCTAACATGCAAGATTCAAACCTCAGCACCACATATACAACTAAGTGTTGGAGAAACAAAGGCCAGATGAATAAATAAATAAAATTGATTCTCTTTCTCTCTCACTCTCACTCTATCCCTTTCTCTCTCTCTACTTAAAAAAAAAAGAGTGGGACTCAAAAGGTTATATAGGAATACTTACTATTTGCTATTTGTTTATCATATAAATAATGGTAATATGAAAATTAAAGTAAAATTAATTAGGATTTATTCCATAGTATTCATTACCTGAAAGGTTCTAGGTGGTTCTGTGTTGCTGGGTCACTAACAAATCACTTCAGTTCCTTTAAGCAACATACTTAGACCCACAGAACCTCCCAGATGAAGGCACACCAAACTCAGCAAATGGATGACACCACGTTACAATTCTGCAGTGTGGCAGTGGAGCAAATTCAAGTGACTCCTGGACCTTACAAAAAGGTCTGTTGCTATAACACTGATGAGTCCATGTTTGATAAAGAAGGGGATGAAGGAAAGTGCCTTTTAATACAAAAGAATTATGTGAGAACATTGGGAGAAACACAGTGTAAAGAATTCTGTTAAAGAAAGTAGTTTTTTTAAAGCATGGAAGTTCGTGTCCAACTAGGGGAAAGAAGTGTCATAGGAAACAGGGCTTCATCTCTACTGAGTATGAGCCAAGAAGACAAGCCCATTAATCAGGGACAATAGATCTTTCGACAGTATACATAACTAAAAGGTGCTCATTTGGAAGAAGGTTGATGACAAACTTTATATTGGAAACACTAACTTGATAATACCTGAATACACTGCCCAATCTTAGCATAACTAAATAACTGGTACAACTACTTACTATACACCTGCAATGGATACATCACCTGTGAAGTAAACTTGTCCAAAACAATCCAACCTAAATCTAATGAGCTTTCTAGATCTAAATTTCACCCACAGGAAATATGGAAGAAAAGAAAAAAAGTCAGTTGTCACCATGAAGAAACAATTGACCATGTCCAGAATAAGGCATAGACTATAGTTAAATTACCTAGTTTCACTAACAAATTAATGGCATGAATGGTGTGGGGCAGGAGTGTACTTATAAAACAAAAAGAACTAATGAATTAATTAATGTGGACTTTATGTGAAGCTGATTAAAAAAACCATAATAAATCAAACATAAAAAGACTTTTTTGAACCGGGAATGATAGTACACACCTGTAATCTCAGCAACTCAGGAAGCCGAGGCACTAGAATCTCAAGTTCAAAGTCAGCCTCAGCAACTTAGCAGGGCCCTAAGCAACTTAGCATAACCCTGTCTCTAAATTTAAAAAGAAAGGGAAAAAAAAAGCAGGCAGGCAGGCTGGAGATGCAGCTTACTGGTTAAGCACCTGGGTTCAATCTTTAGTACCAAAAAATAAATAAATAAATAAATAAATAAAAATAAGACATTTTTGAGGTAATTTGAGAACTTTGAAAATTGTTTGGGTTCAAATGAAATTAAGGGAAGTATTTCTAGTTTTATTACTCATGATAATGGCATGGTAGTTATGTTTCTTTAAAAAGATGGGGTGAGAGATCTTATTAGAAATACATGCTGAATGGTACTGGTAATCAAAATAGGAATGAAGACCAATGAAGTAGAATAGAAGACTCTGAGACAAACCCACAAATCTTTAAGCCTCTGATCTTTGACAAAGGCAGTAAAAATATAACATGGAGGAGAGACAGCCTATTCAACAAATGGTGCTGGACAAACTGGACAGCCATTTGCAGAAAATTGAAATTAGATCCTTATCTCTCACCTTGCACAAAAATCAAATCTAAATGGATCAAGGAATTAGGAATTAAACCAGCTACCACAACTGCTAGAAGAAAAATTAGGACCAACCCTCCAGCATATGGGAGTTGGCAACAACTTCCTCAACAAGACTCCTAAAGAGAAAGAATTACAGTGAAAAATCAATGAGTGGGATGCCATTAAACTAAAAAGTTTCTGTACAGCCAAGGAAATAGTCAAAACAGTCAAGAGACAATCCTCAGAATGGGAGAGAATCATGGTCTGTGATCCCTCTGACAGGGGACTAATATCCAAAATTTACAAAGAACTCAAAAAACTCAATAACAAAACCACAAACAATCCAATCAAAAAATGGGCCAGAGAGCTAAACAAAAACTTCTCAACAGAGGACATTGAGCAAGCCAATGAATACATGAGAAAGTGGTCTAAATCACTGGCAATCAGAGAAACGCAAATCAAAACTACATTAAGATTTCATCTCACTCCAGTCAGACTGGCAAAGATGAAGAATACAAACAATAACAATTGCTGGAGGGGTTATGGGGAGATAGGAAGACTAGCACACTGTTGATGGAATTGCAGACTGGTCCAGCCACTCTGGAAAGCAGTGTGGAGAACACTCAAAAAATTGGGGTTGGATCCACCATATGACCCAGCTATCCTTCTTCTGGTTATTTTCCCAGAGGAGTTAAAATCAGCACACTACAGTGACACAGCAAAATCCATGTTCATAGCAGCTCAATTTGCAATAGCTAAATTATGGAACCAACTCAGATGCTTCTCACTGAATAAATGGATCCAAAAGCTCTGGTATATATATACAATGGAGTTCTACTCGGCTATTAGAAACAATGATATTGAATCTATTGAAGGTAAATGGATGGCATTGGAAGAAATCCTGCTGAACGAAGTTAGACAAACCCAGGGAGTCAAAGGCCAAATGATATCCTTCATTTGTGGAGGCTGGACCTAAACCCAGGCTTGGGAGTAAAGTAGACAAACTCATGTATTAGATCCATAGAACAAAAATGCAAAATGTTAATATTTATGAGATACAGTTGCAAGATACTTCATAAGATATTTGAACAAGCTATGCTGCAAGCCTTTACAAAAACATAAATGTTTAATCTCATTGTCAAATATTTTGAAGAATAACAAGGGATGATAGGAAGGGTCCTCCTAAGGGGAAATGTTGGAACTGAGATAAAGCAAGGTACATTCCAAGCAGTTATAAATGTCACTGTATATACTATAACCACATACATAAAATAATGTTCTTCATAGGTATAAGAATTATGTAACTGTATTTGGGTTTTTTAGGAACAATATAGGACCCAGAAGAAAGGCAAGGGATAGGGGATGGGAGGACAGAGGTAGAGAGATGTGAGGGGGGATACTGAACAAATTGTATTGCTGATTTGCGTGCATCTAGGAATATGTGACAACTAATCCCAACATAATGTAAAACTATAATGCACTAATAAAAAATACATAAAAAAGAAATACATTCTGAAGTGTAGATATGAAATAACACAATATCTAGGATTTGCTTTAAAATACTGTAGCAAAAGAAAAAGTAGGGGAAATAGAGTGTGATTACCTAAATATTAACAACTTATTAAGTCAGGTAAATATAGATTTGTGATACCATGCTCTTTACTTGTGATTATTGAAAACTTCCGTAACAAAAACTATAAAATTATTTTCTTCCTCAATTATTTATATATTATAAATGAGGTTAAAACTTTTACAATTGTGTATATTTGTATCACACTAGGAAGAAAATTTAAGCTAAAAAGTAGAAATTTTCTCTACTTATAAGATTCAAGAGTTTAACTTTGGAGATAGGAAAGATGCCAAGAACTAATGGCTTCTTGGATATAACTGATGCATTCATAGACTCTCAGCACCTCGCAGAAAGAATACATATAATCAGTCTTCCTTGAAATGTCAAAGTGAACCTTTATAATCTTCTCATGATATATGTACTCATTGTGTCCTGCAGACTTTGCCAAAAAAAAAAAAAAATGGAAAGACCTTGGGAAAAAATTGACTGGTTTTGTTACCAACATGCTGTGACAAATTGAAGCATTGATTTAATCAGATGCCATATGAAAAAATAAATATTTGAAAAGAAGATATTTCCAGTATGACTTGTCCCTGTATTATCCATGAAGACCAGTGAAGGATCAGGCTCAGCTCCAGCACTCAGATTAATATGTTAAATGCAAAAAAAGCTTATGAAACACTAAGAAAAAGAAAAACAGGGAACATGAAAGGAAAAAGGGCTGTACCTATTTCTAAATGACTACTTTACAGTAAGGACATGTAATTAGTCAAATATAGGATACTGGGTGTATTATTCCATTTTCTATTACTCTAACAAAATACCTGAGGTTAGGTAATTTATAAATAAAACAGGCTTATTTAGTTCATAGTTTTGGAAGTTGAATATCTAAACAGCACGTTGCAGGCTCTGACGAGGGCGTGCTTGGCTGTGTCAGGTCGTGGGAGAGTGTACCATGGGGAAAACATGTGTATGAGAGAGAGATTGTGTTCTAAGACAGGAAGCCAGAGAGAGGGAAGAAGCCTGACTCACTCTTTTGTAAGAACTCCTCTCACAGGAGCTAACTGGAGTCCCATGAGAACTACATTAATCCTTATACAACAGCACCCATAATCATCCAAGGGCCTCCCCTTGGATCACTAGCCCCCCCCCCCAAAGGTCCCACCACTTCTCAGCATGGTCACACTAGGGACTAACCTTCCAACACAGGATCTCTGGGGGAACAAACTCTAACAATACCCAAATTATAGCACTAGGGAATATGTCTTCAGCTAAAATCATTAGTTTATGATGCCAACAGAAGAAGCACAGTCCAGATTGACATAGACAAAGAGAGGCTCCCTGGGACTAAGATAAAATAATGTCTTGACTTTCCCAAACAAGTGCAAAGGATCTAGGAATCAGACATAAGCTGTAAGTGCCCTCACGGCTGCTTTATGCACCCATTGTGGTATTGGTATGGATATGAACACAAAATCATTTTTACTTAGCTTCTATGACCTAACTAGTATCCATGGAGTAAACCATGCCATAGAACTCAGCTTCCAGGTTGGCGATCTCATGGCATGTGTCAGTCACACAATTCTTGTCTTTAGTGAGCCAAGCAACCCCATAAAAAGCAGTGGACCATGGTCATTATCTCTTTCATTATCAAGCCTCTCCCATGGGCCTGTAGTGTTCAAGCATGGTCTTAAAGTCGGGGAGGTTTGGACACGAAGAAGGATGAGATATATGTTCTTCCACACAAGAAATTTATAGTGCCTTTCCCCACAAATCTAGAAATTACACCATCTTATCAAATTGTAACTGTAGTTGCTCTTTCATCTAAATAGCTACCCTACAACGATATATTTCAGAGCCACATCTTCATTAAACTGATGTGGATGTTCACTGGTGACATCTGTCACTTGGAATTTTTCCCTTAATAAAATTTATTGCAAACAAGTCATAAAGGCTATTGCTTCAGGACATCCGGCATATGAAAATGTCCCCTTTGCAAAGAACTGGACATTCAAGGTGTTTTCGCCCTCCCTGAGGTAAATAGAAGTTTTGCTTGAGAGAAAAGCATTATTCCCTCCATCTAAACAAAGCTGGCTATCTACAGTTCATGGGTCACCAAGGTTTCATGGGGGAATCAACAAATTATGCCTCTGAAGAGTAGTTGAATATTCATTCTAACACTGCTTCCACAGGACAACCTACAACCTCATTTGAAGTAAATTCCTTAGTCTGTTCCAATAAGAATAATCGCGTTGGAACACTGCTTCCTGCTCTAAAGAGGGCAAATCCATTTACTGCTGCAGGAAAGTCTCTGGGATGGGTCTATCCTATTTGCTTTGTGGGTTTGGATGCTGCTGAGTAAACCAATGATATTTCAAGTTGGTGCTGCTTTGTACACCGTCAGGTAGAGCTCAGGGGAGTTCTTTTTTTCCCTAACAACTCAATCATGACTGCAAAAACAGAATGAGTATCAGAGATGTGGAGTGGTAACTTGCCTTGACAGCACTAAACTAATGAACATCCATCATTAGATTGTTCCAACATCTTTCACAATTGAATATCTGACTTTAAAAGGAATTGCTGTCCAGCATTTCACCAGCATTCATCTGTAGCAATCTGGAGTGTTTATCTGTAGTTTAAATGCAAAAAGAAAAGAAAAATCACTGTAATGTTTCATGCAAGGATGCTTCTGGAACAAAATTAATAATGGCTGCAATTTTCAGAATTGTTCACTCCTGTTGTATAGGCTGAATCTGTCTAATTTAATTCTTTCACGGTAATGACTTAAAATATTGCAGAAGAAACATTTAAATTGCTGTGAACATGGCCCAACTATATAGCCCTCTATTTACCAATATCATTTTTAAAATGTCCACTAAGATTATTCTTGGCTCAATGGAGTGTTTGCTTTTCCCGGTAAATCTAGCACTGTTTTTCCAGATTCATCCATTTTCATTTTTGGTGAATTCTAATTGGCTCCCACTGAGGCTTGGCAGCTACCAAACTGATCATATGCAGTTTAATTGACTCCAGGGATATTTAACAAATTGTTCACTATTTCACTGTGCACTGAAGGGTAGCTGTAACTATTCTTTTCTCCTGTCATAACTGTTAGGGCCATTATGATAGCCCTGCACATGATTTATTTTGTGGCATAATTTTCTATGCTGGAAAAATAATAATGCTTCACCACCTCCATCTCTTCTACCACTGAAAATATGATAAAATCAAATATAGACTCAAGCTCAAACATGAAAAGTAATGATTGCTAGCCTGTCAATTTGTAGAGCAAATTGCAACTCAATTCCTTATAACACTGGACACTTACCAAGATGCATTGCAGTGAAATCATTGTGTGATAATTCTTTTCATCCTTCCAAAATGAGCATTTAATCAGCTTTAAAAAAAATGTAATAGACCTATTCATCAGATGGTTAATGAATGAATTCTAAATAACACAAGATCATGGAAAACATCTTTGAAACATTTGAATACAAACTTTGTTTCTTTAAAAATATTCATTTGTGGGGAAAAAAATGTCCATCGTATGGTTAATACGACTACAAAGAGTTAACTCCTTGGTAATAATTTCTAAAGTGCTGAAATGAAAAAATAGGTAAATTTTCAAGAAGCATTCAAATGTTAAGAGGCTTCTTGTTTAGAATTGTTGTATCTTTAATCTCTTTAATTCAGTGAGTTTACACTGAACACAGAAGCCATCCCATGAGGTAGAGTAAAGCTGTTAGTTATTGCTCTGAATTTGGGCAAATGCAAAAACGGGTGGGACAGATGGGTGAGCAGCATGCAAAGGCCAGCAGAGTCCCCTCCTTAAGTGAGAATATGTACCAGTCAGAGACAGGAGGATATTTCTTCAGCTGACCATGGGGAACAAACAGTACTGTGGCCATCATGTTGTGAATGAGCCCAAAGGCCAAATGGCAGAAGCTAGGTAGAAGTGTTATAAATTTAATAACCTACTCTGCTTTCCTCAAATGAAAATATAGAATTACCAAGCTACATTGTCTTATGGTGAGTACAAAAGGGCTCTTCCCAAACCTCTTGTAACAATTGATTCATTTCTTTACTTTTTCTTCTTTTGCCAGATCTTTTTTTTAAAAATCAACTTCACCAAAATTCTATTGTTCATTGTGTCATCCTGCGGGAGACCTGACTAGACTGATATGTTGCTAGAACTCATCAGTTCTGAAGCCAGCTGCTCCTCTAACACTTGGTGACATTAGGACCAATGGAATAGCACCTCGAGTGGCTCTACTCGTTCACCAGTGTCGCCATATATAAAAACAACTTACTGAGCACCTACTCTGTGCCTACACTGTTTTAGGCACTTATGATATATTAGGAAATAAACAGAGAAAGATCTTGAGGAGTCTGACTCTGGGCCAGAATCCCACGTGTGATCTTTTGGGTCTGACATGGCCAATCACAAAGGCTTGAAGTGGTGGACCTGGTGGGGGAGAGGGAAAGCTGTCCTCCCCTCACCAGAGTTGGGGCACAAGCCATACCTTGTGTTCTCTGGATGAAGGCACACGCAGGGACTCAAGCCTTGCCCCTGGATGAACTGGCTTTCATATGCACATATACTCCCAGCCTAGGCGACTCCAGATGGAGACCTCCTGACAGAAGCAGGGATTGGGAGACACTGTTCAGGTACCTTGGCCAATGCCGCCATATTTACGTTGGTGGGGAAGGATTGCAAAAGGCCAGAATCTTGAAAACACTTTCATTTCCTGGTTTACTTTTTCCCACATGTAGCTTTGTTCTTTCTATAAAGTGCAGGAGGGGCTGAAGCAGTGGCTCAGTGGTTACAATACCTGCCTGGCATGCACAAGGATCTGATTTCAAACCCCTGCACCACGTACACAATGAAGTGTTGGAGCAACTAAAACCAGATGAAAAACTGAATAAAATTGATTCTCTCTCTCTCATTCTCTCCTACAGTCCCTCTCTCTCTCTTTAAAAAAGAAAACTAATAAAGTGCACGAGGCTTTGTTTAGTGTTCCTTCAGGAAGGAGACGATTTCTTTTTCTACGCTGATCCACCTGACCTTACCATTTCTGGGGGGCAGGGAGACCGAACAATGAGAGCCGACATCTTCTTTCTCTTAGTGGCCTCTTGCTTATGCTATTGAGATAAGTGAACAGAGGCTCAATTGTCTGGTTCAGTGTCCTAAATGACCACCTTGACACCTGGCACCATTCTCACAGGTCCCTCCCTTGTGACACTAAATTCTAGATTCTCTATGATTTCAGTTAAAGATTTAAGGTTGTTCAAAAGTAAATGTTAAAAGAAAAGTAGCACATTAATTCATTTTCAATAATTAGCAACTTCCCTACTTTTTCTCTTGGGACTGGTTGTTTGGGAAAGTACAATACACACATGCTGCCCAAGCTACAGCTTCACAGAGGCATTTCCTAAGAGGGCTTCACAGCCATGAAGCATTTCCACAGGTCCCACGCATCTGGAATAAAGAGTCGTCTGGAAAGGTAGACAGATGGGAATTGATTTTATTTTGGATCAAAGTTCTAGTTTTTGTCTACCCAACATTTTTTTCTTCAGGAAACACATTTCCCCATCAGTAGGTCCCAGAGTTAGGCAAACTCAAGGTCAAAGACACGTTTCTCCAGACTGCCAATTCACCCAAAACTTCTGACACCAAATGAAATGAGGACACCAAACTGTTCCCAGAAGCCTGGCATTCATTCAGACATTAGGCACAAGGTCAAGGGTCCCCAGGATCACCCTCATTTCAAACCACCTGAACACAAATTCGGGGGTTCCTATGTTCACCCTCAAGTTTGAAAGTATGCGAGAACATTGTCCAGATAATTACAGCCTTTTTATAGCAGCAGGATACAAATTAGAACTTGAGATAAAATGAAGTCTTAGGGGTTCCAAACACAAGGCTTCCACCATCCTAGAGGACACAGAACCCTCCCAGCATCAAAAGGGGTTTTTCCTACATAGGCCTGAGTGACTGAATCACTGCCCACATGAATTCAATTTCCAACACCCTCTCTCAGCTCCTCTCTGGAGGCCAAACTGATATCCTGTGCCCCAAAGACCCAACTCTCTAATCACACAGTTGGTCTATCCCAAGTAGCCATCCACCACCCTGAGTCACCTCATTAGCATAAATTATCAGGTGTGGATCTGAGGGGCTGACTGGAAATCCTACAGGTTTCGATGTTACCCCCACCAGACCCCAGGAGCTAAGGCAAAGGCCAGACCTTTCTTTGGGTAAAGTTAAATCCTTACTATAATATGAGGCTGCTGCTGTAATTTGGATCTGAAATGCCCTGCAAAGGCTCAGTTTTAAAGGCTCAGTCTCCAGCTTTGCATTCCTGGGGGGCGGGAGGTGGAAGTTTTATGAGGTGAGGCCTAGTGGAACTAAGTTAGGTCACTGGGGTCATGTCCTTGAAGGGGCTGTTGGAACTCTGGCTCCTTCTCTTCTTCTCTTTTTCTTCCCAACTGCCATAAAGGGAAAATCTTCACTCCAACAAGTGCTCCCAGCCATAACGTGCTGCCTTTCCACAGGCCCCAAAATAACAGCACCAACCCACTGTGGACTGGAACCTCCAAAAGCATGAGTCAAAATAAACCTTTCTCCCTTGTAAGTTGATTATCTTGGGTATTTTGTCACAGCGACGGAAAACTAACATCATCTCCAACTAGTTGATTCAAGTTTATCACCTGGCATTCCCTACCCTGTGACAACACTAAGTGATTGGTTCAGGGTTGGGCACACCCCAGTGAGCCATCAGTTTCCCTGAGTCTCTTCTTCAAGAGTAATTGAGTAACTTTCTTTTATAAGATAGTGCTGTGATTTGGTAGAAATTCTTTGTGTGTGTGTTTGTGACAGAGACATAGAGAGAGATCTGATAATATTACTTGAGTCTCTGAATTCAGCCATGTAGGAAATTTCCTAGACTTTTAGTTACAAGACTGGATAGTTGTTTTTTATTTTTTCTTAATGTAGCTCAAGTCATGTTTTTGTTTCTTGCACAAAAAGGAATGAAGGAAGGATACTGAAAACCTCCCTCTCTTTCTTGAGGTTGCCTATGGTATTCCTACTGTCAGATTTTCTGAAAATATTTTATGACTTATTTTCACCCTAAGGTAATCAAGGAATTAAAATTGACCTACACCTCGCAAGAAAGTCCTGACAATTTACTGATCACTTGATACTCTGAGAAGAATGCAAAGTGCTATTTCTTTTTTTTTTTCTTTTTTTAAATTAGATATGGAGTTATAATTGAGGGGGAAACATTATCAAACATTCAAGAACAAATGTATATACACTTCGTTATCTAGGGCTAATGCCATGTCAAGGATGCCCTGCTTGGGTTCCCCATGTTACTGTTTCCCCCAGAAGAACCACTGAGTTAAATGGATATCTTGTGGAGATTAGAGATCTCCTTCTGAGATGATTCCCCTGTATTCGTATCCTCCAGTCTCCTAGGTGATTTTCCTAAGCCTTCCCCCCACCCTGACCCCCAGCCTACGCCTCCAAAGTGCTATTTCAAACCATGAAAGAATATTGGTGAATATATTTTAATCCTTAACCCCACCTTCAAACTCTAATCAATAGGAATAACCCTATCACTAAGGTTTCTTCATAGGAACATATAAGAATCCAAGGGTAAAGGGTAGTAAAGCACCCCACACATTGTTAACATGTGATAGATAATGCTATAAATGTGCATAAAAACTTCAGTGGTAAAGTTCTAATATGTACAAATTATTTAAGTTTTAAGTAAGTTACCATCACTCATGCTGTCCATGTTATAAGTCGCCCTGGCTCACATGCCTTCTAAAAGCATGTCTTAAATAAGAGAGAAAAGTAGACAATATCAGAAATACAGCTGGGATTGGACACAAGCCTACCCACGCCTCAGCACACAGGGTGTTTCATTTATACAAACATAATCTGTCACAGGTAGGAACTTAGAATGAGAATCACAGGGAACTGCTCAGATAGAGGAAATAAATCTGTTATGTCTTCAACCTTGACATAAAATGAAAATGCCATAACAGCAAAGACCATCTCTCCTCTTTATTCTTACTGCATTTTTGCAAAGGCAGTGTTGGGGACTTGTGCACGCAGCCTGGAAGCCGAGAGAAAGTGTTAATAATTGGTTTTCAAAAATCAGATGATCCCCAAGCTTTTCACTGATTATCAACAAGCATTATTTCTACCACTGGGCCACATTTGAAGTTGCTCTACAACTAAATCTTTCTATCTGAGATTTTTTCCTTAAAATAAAAAATAATAAAATCTAACAAGTTTATATAATTGTTCAACATTCAGTGATTCTTTTTTTTTAAGAGAGAAAGAGAGAGAGAGAGAGAGAGAGAATTAATTTTATTTAGTTTCTCATGTGGCTTTTGTTGCTCCTACACCTCGTTATGCATGTGGTGCTGGGTTTGAACCTGCGCCTTTGTGCTTGCCAAGCAAGCACCATAACTGCTGAGCCACCACTCCAGCCCCATTCAGTGATTCTTAATGAAGCAATGTAGCATATGCATGAAAGCGGCCTTGACTTTGAATGGAAACTGTGGAGCTAAGAGTTCTGATGTCAACATATAAGAACCATAAATTTCAGATGGTGATTCTGAAATGTTAAATGTCTTTGCACAACAAAAATAAACCTTTTGAAGTCTTCTGGCCCAGTTTTGAAACATTTTCCTCTTGGACTTAAAGGTCCCAATATATTACGTATTGAAATTTTCCAAGAGAGCTGTATTTTCTTAGCCTGCCCAGATTCCCTTGGATACTCTTCCTTCTTTCTGCTACTGTTAAGAGTCAACCAAATGCATGTTCTGGATGTGTCAGGCCCTCTCCAGGGTTTCTGGTGTCTCCCATCACTTGAGACTTGGCTGGAGTACTACACTGCAGAGGTCGCACCGCACAACCCAGAAACATAAGAAAGTGACTTCACACCTGGTCCTGTGCTTTCAAGAACTAGCCCTAAGAAGAAGGTTTGGAGAAATAGGTGACCATCTGGACTATAATGGGCTATAGGAAGAAATTTGTGAGGTCTGGAAGGTGCAAAGGATGCAGCCATACTATAATTGACACACATGCTTGATTGGGTGACTCCATGGCCACTTGTGTATATTTAGCTCCTTGACAGAGAGCCCTAGTTTCTGTGGGACACAGTTCTTCATGGAGATCAAAGACAATAGAAGGGATGTGGCTTCTTTCTAGCCTCACAGGCTTCTAGCCTGCTCATGATCTTCCCCCAGGGCCACCCTCCCCCTGGACTTGAAGCTCCTATGTCACGCTATAGAGACAGCTCTAGGGAAATTATTTAACCCACCCCCACATTCGCATAAGCTAATTCTCTGTGGCAAGTCATGTCTATATCCCCCTATTGGTTAACTTCCTATCAATTAAACCATAACTGATACACCTATGGACTTTTTTTAATGGCACACACGGAGGTCAGTGAATCCTCTTCCCATAGCTCACTCAAGGTGTGGTGCCTCACGGCAGCCCATCCAGGGATGGTGCCATGGACACCTCTGTGAGTGACTCCTGGGCCTCCTCCTACTCTTCACAAAGTGGCAGCAAGATATTTGCATTGGTTTCCGTTTTTCTTCCTTCCACTTTGTCTCATCATTGCTTCCCTGCATTTGAATATACTAGATGAAGCATGGGTCTTTAATTCTTGCCTCATGCGGAAAATAAGAACAGGAACATGGATGTAGGAAGCAGACCTGCAGGATGGGACGGGATCTGGGGGTAGTATCATTACCCATGTGAATCATCTTCTAGACCTGAGGCTGCTTTTTTACCCAACTGAGTTTTAATGCTGGTATCTTTGTATATTCACTCTATTTTTCACAAACAAATTCACCCAATTTCATGACTTCAAAGACAATCCTTATGATGATAATTCTAACATCTTATCTCCAGTCCAGACATTTCTCTTGGACTTGAGTTCATGGATGCAACCACCTTCCAGTGGCAAGGAACACTTCAAATTCAGTATGGTCTATTCTGGCTTCTTCCTCTCCTCACACCATCTTGCCCTGTACTCCTGTCTCAGCAAAACCTGGAACCATTCTTGATTCCTCATCCCCTCCACCTTTCACATGCATCTGGGTGACAAGTCCTATGTATTCTTCAAAACATCAATTGTCTTCATCCTTCCTGCTGCTACCCTGTTTAGCTCTATCAACTCACCACCCTTTCTGGCCCAAAATAATGCCACTGTCCCTTAACTGGCTTTGCTTTTTCTAATCATTCTCTTTGCAAATCTCCTTCTCAGCCAGCATAATCATTCTGAAATGCAAACCTAATTATCAGGGCTGTTGCAAAGTGGCAGACTGCAATGCTTAGCATGTGTGAAGCCCTGGGTTCAATCCCCATCAAAATTAATAAATACATAATCATCATGAGGTTTAAGCCCACCAGAGCCTCCCCTGCTCCTTGCAGTACAGAATGCCACTTACTGAGCAGATCTAATGAAATTCTTCATGGTCTGGTCTCTGCTAAGTTCACCAGTCATTATCACCTCCACCTAATGAAATATTTCAGTACGCGAAGGAAGCTGCCTTCTCCTTCCTCCGGGCCTTCACACAGGAAGTTCGCTTTACCAAGGGAAGAACCAAATTCTCTTTCTGATTCCATCCCCAAGCTCTCTCAAATTTGGCATCACTCTCCCCATTGAAGACCTGTGCAGTCCCCAAGACAATGAGGGGTGTGATCCACCGATCATCCCTCTGCTCATCCTGAAACACCCATCGTCCATTACTATAATTCTTGTTTAACAGCTGTTTTCCCCACCAGACTGCATAACTTGTCTGTCTCGCTTACTGCTGAATGCGCAATGCAGGGTATAGGGCCCCTCACGCAGGAGACAGTCCATAAATAGTTGATGAATGAATGGCCATCATTTTAAAGAGACAGAATGGCTCCTGGGCAGGGGCAATTTCACCATGATATGATTAAATGTATTGACCTGTCTAAATAAAGAATATCAATCATTAAAGGAGCTGGTCAGTTTGGAAACACAGAAAAAGGTGAGTCACTGAAGTAAATGCTGGAGTGCCTATCTAAGCACATCCAGGAATGAAGGAGGATTAGCTAATGGACTTTAAATATCGTGGTCCCATTAGCAAGAACATCCCTTTTATGAAACGGATGTGTCTAGTTCTTTTAGTTAATTCTTTTAACGCCCCATTGTGTGATGCCGTACTTATATACCAATTTTATAATTACTATTTCGCTTCCCATGTACATCCACCTATAGGGAGAATGAGATGCAGGCGCAGGAGTTCAGGTTTCTGTGACAGTGATTTTCATGGTGAGTTAGTGAATTGTCTCATGGTGATTATGGTGTGCATTGATTGTGACCTGACCTGGGTGGCATCCTCTCCACTATTTGGTCTTTGAATACTTCAATCACTCTTCTTTTAAAAAATTCGATTGGTGAATAATAATCATGTATACTGAGGAGGTACAATATGATAGTTTGTTCTTTGTATACAACCTAGATTCAATCAAGGTAATTAATATATCCATCACTGCATCAGTTTATTTGTGTGTGTGCATTAAGAACATTGAATACCTATTTAAGCAATCTTGAAACCTGATGCATTATTATTAACTGTAGTCACCATGCAGTACAACAAATCACTAAAACTTATTCCTGTAAACCAACTGAAATTTTGCACGCTTTGGACAATACCTTTCTCATCTCCATCCTTTCTTCCCTGCCTGGTTCCCTAGTCTCCAGTTTACTGCCTTTCTACTCTGTTTCTTTGAGATTGATTTTAGATTTCACATGCAAGTAAGATCACATATTTGTCTTTCTGTGCCTGCTTATATCACTTAGCATGATGTCCTCCAGTTGCAAATGTTGCAAATGACAGAATGTCCTTTTGTAAGGCTGTATAGTATTCCTTTCTGCATACTTTCCACATTCTCTCTTTTTTTTTTTTTCAAAGAGAGAAGGGCAGAGAGAGAGGGAGAATCCATTTTATTGAATTTTTCACATGGCTTTCGTTGCTCTGACACTTAGTTGTGTATATGGGTGCTGGGGTTTGAACCCGTGTACTCTCGCATGCCAGGCAAGCGCTGTAACCACCGAGCCTCTGCTCCACCTCCCATTTCACATTCTCTTAATGTGTTTTTCCATTCTTAATTTGCTTCTTAGATTTATTGGCCCAGGGATGTGGAATCAAGTCCCCGGAATCCCACAGCAGAGGGTGAAAAGTTATGACAAGGTCAGGAACTATACCCTCTATCTTTCTTTTCAGGCGTTAGTGAATTCCTGGCTAATTCAGAACCATAGCACATCAGCAGGACATTTTTATAATATTTTGCTCTTTGACACATGAAGAGAGCTATCTTATAATTTTACTCACAAATTTGGATAACGTCTAAGTCATACTGTTCAAAAGAATGCAGAAATGAAAGGTTTTTCTTAAAGTAATTTTAAAAATAAGTGAACAATTAAAGGTCACCAGAAATCTATACTCTTGAACTGACTCTCTAGGGTGAGGCTTTGGGTACATTTACCCAGCAGCTGGTCAGGCATTCTGGCTTACACCCAGAATCCCATTGACTTGAGGGACTGGGGCAGGAGAATTACAAGTTCTAGTTCAACTGGACAACTTAGTGAGACCATGTCTCAAAATAAAAAAAGAAAAAAATTAAAAGGACTAGAGTTGTATCTCAGTGGTAAAGTGCCATGGGTTCAATCCCCAGTCTCATACAAATATATATATATATATATACACATATATATACATATATGTATACACATATATATACATACATATGTATATAAATTTGTGCATGTAATATATATATGTATATAATTTATGTATATAAAATACAAACCCAGCAGTGACAGGAGTTTGGTCTTCCTTAATTACTGGAATAAAATTAGTTGATCTTTCCATATTGCTAGACTAAAAAAGAAGCAGAAAAAACTCAAAGGGCCCTCTTATTCCCATAATCATAATATCTGATAAAAGACTTGACAAGTAAAATATAGCTTAATAAGTTTTCATATATATGAGAAAAAGCCTGACAGTTATAATTTCAGTTTTTGTAAAAAAAATGAAATTATCAACATACATTTATTAAAAATACAATACAAGTAGCTCAAGTAAAAATTGTGCAATTGATGCAAGCACCTTGTAGAAATATATGTACCACGTCTCACGTAAGCTCTTCAGCAGCGTGGGGAAATGGCAGTAATTAGCGCTGTTTCGTACAGGAAGGTACATCTCCTAATTTAGATCTTTGTCCTTTAAAACTAGAAAGGACATGAGATAATTGGAAACTGTCTTGGAACCAGGCTACTTATGAATTTTTCTAAGAGTGGGTGTGAGTCTATGGCCTCATTTCCATGCTCATATCAGAAAGGGGGGCCAGTTTAAATTAATGCAAAGTACAAGCACGTTCACCATTAGATTATACCTTTCATTTCTCCAGTGACTCAAGCAAAACATGAGTTTTCTTTAATTAAAATATGCCCGGGGAATGCTAATGACAGCTTGCAAAGGTTATAACACCTTTTGAAAACAAACTTGATCACATACTGAAGGAAAAAAGAGAGGGCAAAGGAGGAAAGAAGGAAGAAAATAAAAAGACCCAAGCAAAATGTCGAAGTGACCTTCATAAATTTCTTGACGTTTAGCACCCTGAAAATAGTAGCTTCGCATTTTGAGAGCAGACAACAGAATGAATATGTCACCTGTTAGTGAAAACGGAAGTATAGATTATGCTACAAGAATCTGAGAGAGCAAACGATTCAGCATCTTTTAGTCAATTGCACGTACTGAGCTGCAGGCCTACTTTTAAACAAAGTGGAAATCGAACACAACATTGCAACTCATTTATTTTCCACCTTTTGTAATCTCTATTTTTGTCCTCCTGTTTTAGTTCACTTTTGCTGCTAAAGAAAAATTCTTGAGACTGGTTAACTTATAAATAATAGAAATCTATTTTGCATAGTTCTGGAAGCTGGGAAGTCCAAGATGAAGACACCAAGCGGTTCAATACCTGGTGAGGGTCTGGTCTCTGCTGCCTTGAGTGCTGTATCTTTAGGAGGAGAGGAAAGCTGGATCCTCATGTGACAGAGGCAACAGAAGGGCCAAGGAGCCCAACTCTCTGCAGCCTTTTATGTGAATGTCAGTTCATAGCTATGAAGGTGGGGGGACAGGGAGGGAGGCAGGAGAGGGAAGAAGGGATAAGTGGGGTTATCTATACAACTGGGAACACACAGCACCCATGAGAAGCCTAACTATACACAGGCAGGCAGAGAAACCCAGAAATTTCAAAAATTAATATACATGTGTATGCTTATTTCCAAATATAGCATGGGGGTATTACAGAGGAGACGTGAGATCAGGAAATGGATGAAAGGGGGGGAGATTCTGGACTAGGATTGGGCTTAACTTACTTTGTCAATATCCATGTATACATGAATATATGCCAACGATTCCCTCCAATATGTAAGACTATGTCAAACAAACAAAAAAAGTAAAAAGAATAATGTCAACTCCACTCCTAAGGGCTCCATTAACTTCACGACTTAAACACCTCCTAAAAGCTCTATCTCAGTACTATCACATCGATGATAAAGTGTCAACATATGAATTTTGGGGAGAACACAAACATCCACTTCATAGCCCTTCCTGACTCTATCTTCCTTAAATCTTTAGACAAGACCTGAGGCCACTGATCTTCTCTTGTGTATGATAGTCACCATTACAAGACCACTCTCTGCCAAATACATCTGTACTCACATGTCAACTCTACTTGCTTGAACATAGAACTAGTGTTACTCATGAAAATCTTGGGGGATGTAGAAATGGAAGGGATAGTGTTATCCAACTTTCATTTTGGAAGGTTAAAAGACAGGAGGAGGGATTCCAAGATGGCAAGCTGCAGGAAGGCTGCTTCTCATTTGGCTCCATGACCAGATGAAAGAACTCCAAGACAGCTCCATTGCTGAGAGGTGTGTTTTGGGGAAAATCATCAACAGAACACAGCACTAGTTAGGGGAGATTTTTGGAGGAACAGAGATTTGGGTGCAGCAAGTGGAAAAGAGGGATTCTATTCATCCCAGCTGCAACCACCATGCTCCCAATCAGCAAGGGAGTGGGGGAGGAGCTGAACCATAATGTGTGATCGGATCTGCAGCAGAAAAGCTGAGTTCTATAAGGAACCATGCATGGGGCTCAACTAGAGACATCCCTACTGCACCTCCACTATGTAAGGGGAGAACAGTGTCTCCCTGCAAAAGGAAAAATCAAGAGTCACAGACTGCCCGGCGGGAGTGAGTCCGCAGTTCAGAGCAGGCTACTCCACAATCTCAGCAGGAGCCAGCCATGGTGCAGAGAGGCTGAACCCAGAAGAGAAGGCATGAAGCTAAGGTGGGACAGGAGCCCTAAGGGACCTCAGACTGGGCTCAGAAATCTTGGAAGGACCGGGAGTGCAACCAGCAGAGGGAGCATTGAAAGCATTTCAACCCCTTGTGTGCAAAAGCCTTAAGAATCCGTAGTTTCAGATCCCCAGGGAGGCAGGTTAAGGGCAGCCCTCCAGGCATTCCTTAATCTGATGTCTTCACAAAAATCTCCACCCGGAAAGCCCAGGAGTCTGAGCTAAATATCCAGTCCTCTAC
>PVKS010035198.1:0-20277 GCA_004027875.1 Aplodontia rufa
CTGCCCAATTTTTCTTTTTCATGAGTATGAAAACCCTTCCCTCCCTCCACCCCTCCTACACCCTTCCTACTGCACTTTAGGGGGAAGAACCACCGCAGCTCGGCTATGAACTATTCATTAACTCACATTCTACTAGTGTATGGTTTATATTTAGGTAAGCGTGAAAGTTCTTTTTTTATGCCTAGCAAGTCCCTTTGTCACAGATATGAGACCAAATTTGGGCAGAACTTAATTCAGTAGGGCCTTCTGGAGTGGAAATGTGTTGAACTGGATTCTTCCGTTAGTAATTTGCATAGATTGACAGGCCGAGGGGCGCCTGGACAAATTGGGTGTGACACAGGTTGGGAACAGGGTGGAGAAGTTGGGGGTGAGGTGTGATGGGTGTGGCACTGGCAAACTTTGCGTCTCTGTTCCATCCGTTCTGCCTTTGTTCTGGCTCCACGCTCGCTGCTTTTCACCTGCGCTCCTGCCAGAAGCCTCTGTGGTTAGTCTGCCAGTTTTTGAGCGGGCCTCAGCCCTGTACATCCTTCCCTTCTGAAGTGGTCCTTCCATAGTGCCAAATACCTGGCAACACCAGTTTGAATCCTGTATGTTCAGTACGTAGGCGGTGACCGGTAATTGCTGGCAGAATGGGTGAATGAAGTTTGGAAACGGTGGACGCCGACTAGGAAGGACCTGTTTTAAAAGTGGGGAGAGAGAAACAATCTTAAAGTAAAAGTAGAACTTTCTCCTTTTTAAAACAATAACTATCCTTGCATGAAGAGCTCCAAAGGAGTTACTTCCAAGGAGTAAATCAGAAATTCTAAGTTGAAGGTTGGTATTAACATTTTGCAAAGTTTTATTTGTTGTTAAAGATAGTTTAAGTGGGGGGCTGGACTCTGTGGTTGAGGTGCTTGCCTAGCATTCATGAGGACCCCAGTTCAAACCCCAGCACCACATTACACAACTAAGTGTTGGAGCAACGAAGGCCAGATGAAAAACTAAGTTGCACCTCTCTTTATTTAAAAAAAAAAAAAAAGTGTAGGTGGTCACAGGAGATGGAAACAGCAATAGTAAATTGCTCTTGCCTGCGACAGGGTACTGTGCTTGGAAGAGAGGATTTGCTGTTGCTCTGAATCCTGTGACGCCTGCTCAGTCCCAGGGGGTGTGACCATTAAGGCTGCTTCTATGCAGAAGTTGCAGCCGAAAGACTGTTCTTCATGTTTGCTAGCTTAGCTGCTGTTAGAAATGGCATTACCCCTGGATAACAAAGCATATATACATTGGTTACTGATGGTTTGATAATGTTTCCCCCTCAATTGTATATATACTTCTAATAAAAAAGAAAAAAAATGGTGATCTTAGGGGCTGGAGCGGTGGCTCAGTGGTTACAGCACTTGTCTGGCATGCATGAGGACACAGGTTTGAACCCCAGCACCATGTACACAATAAAGTGTCAGAGCAAAAAAAGTCATATAAAAACTAAATAAAATTGATTTTCTCTGTCCCTCTCTTAAAAATAAAAAAAAAAAAGGTCTCACAACTCGGTGGCACCAGAGTTTTTCCCATGAATTTATTCTTGAGAGATAAGAGACCAGGAGTTCTGATGCAGTACTTTGTTTAACACTATTTTACTTGGCTTGGTCTGGTCACTTTGTCTTCTCTGAACATTTGCCTTGCCTGGTCTATCTTCGCTGGTCCTTGATTACTTGATAAATAAATACATTAGGAAATACTAGAACAGTGACCGGAAACTGGAGAGCGTGCTGAATGTTGAAGCCAGCGAGCTTTTACCGGGGACCTTGCTTTTGCCTTCTCCCTTTTGTCTGATCTCTTGCTTTGATGAGTTGTCAAGTTGAAAACCACAACTTTTGTCCAAAGGGGCGACTCAATGAAAGTCTTAAAAATAGGGCACAAAAATTAAGTTTCTTTGAGGCCGCCTCTTGATTGCACTTCTCTCTGGGCCAATGCTTATTTGCACAGCCGGTTTAGAGATGGCAGCTGACAGTGCAGAGTGAACTTCCAAACAGTGAAGCTTTTCTCCTCCCTCTGTTGACTCAGTTTCACTGTGGTGTGTTTTGGTGTTATACGGTCACTGTGATTCTTTTTAAATGCTTCATATTTTTTTCCCTTTGAAGCTTGTGTTTTATTAACTCTGTTTTTAACTGTTACGTAAAAACAGAATGTTGCATATTAATGGGGTACCACTTGTTGTTTTGATGCAAGTATATACATCGTGTTACTGTTCAAATCAGGTTAAACACATCTGTCTCCCTGAACATTTATCATTTCCTTATGGTAAAATTATTCAAAAACTTTCCTTTTAGCTTTTTGAAATACACTCTATATAAGTGTCATTTAGTCATCATACTCTGCAATAACAATCAGAACTTGTCAGTTCTGCAACTTAGAACCATTCATCAGCCTTTCACTCTATGTCCCCAGCCTCTGGTAATCACCATTCTGCTCTTACATTCTATATCAACTTTTTTGCATTTCTCTGATGGTTAGTAATGGCAAACATTTTTGTGTACTTGTTGGCCATTTGTATGTCCTCTTTTGAGAAATGTCTATTTAGGTCTGCCTAGTTTTGAATCAGGTTATTTTATTTGTAATTTTTTTGTGTGTATTTTTTTTTTCCTCAAAGAGGAGGACAGTGAGAGAATTTTAGTTTTTCCTGTGGCCTTCATTGCTCAGACACTTCATTGCGTACATGGTGCTGGGGTTTGAACTCGCATCCTTGTGCATGCCAAGCAAGCACTGTAACCGCTGAGCCACCGTTCCAGCCTTAGGTTATTTATTTTGAGGAGAGGTGATTTCTTTCAAGGGTTGGTGGTGAAGGGAAAACTCAGTTAAGAAAAGGGAATTGGAGTTAGGTTTGGAAGGTGAAAATAATCTGGTTATGTTGAGATGGGAAGAGAGATGTCAGGTGGAAGAAAGAGGTTGAGAAAGTCAGAGGATCAGAAACTTCAGTGTCTACATGGGTAGCTTTACCTGTAGTATTTATTAAAATAAAAGGGAACCTTTTGAAGGTAAGTGTGCACCACACCCCTCCTTCACTTTGCAAGCAAAGGTTTGATGTATTTGAAAGGAAGAGTTTAGAGAAAGAGTATATAAGAAAGATTGACCTTGGAAAGGGAGAAATAATGCCATCTGTTCTCAGGTGGCATGATCTTGTATGTAGAAAATCATAAGGAATCTATAAAACACAAGTTCAGCAAGGTTGCAGAATGTGTGATCAATACAGCAATTTTATTTCTTTACAATAGAAATGATCTGAAAATAAAGCTCAAAAAATAATTCCACTGATACTATCAAAAATTGAAAATAATCCAAAACTTGTGCATTTAAAACTTAAGATACTATTGAAAGAGAGTAAAGAATGAATAAAGTGGAAAAACAGC
The DNA here is from genome assembly GCA_004027875.1 of Aplodontia rufa. Lineage (NCBI taxonomy): Eukaryota > Metazoa > Chordata > Mammalia > Rodentia > Aplodontiidae > Aplodontia > Aplodontia rufa. The sequence goes on from PVKS010035198.1 coordinate 3,384, forward strand.
TCATGTTCACGGATTTAAAGATGTAATCATAACAAGGACATGACCAAGAATCCAGAGCTCTTTGGATTCATGACAGTCCCTATCAGAATCTCAGCTGCTTGGTAAGTTGATTCTAAAATTCATACAGAAAATTCGAGGGGCCTAGAATGGTGTCACCACCTGAAAAAGGAAGAATGGAGTTGGAGGACTTTTACTTCCAGATTTTACTTACTGCAGAGCTGCTGAAATCAACATAGTATGACCCTGACATAGAGCAGGCATCTAGCTCAATGCAGTATAATCAAGTGTCCCCAAAACCTTACATTTATGGATGAGTGATTTCCTACAAGGGAATCAAGACAATTCAGTAAGAGAAGAGTGCCTTTGTAGGAGATGGGACAACAGGCTATCTAGCTGTGACAGAATACAGTTGAATATCAATTTCATATTATATATAAAAATTAACTCAATGTGGATCCAAAGATCTAACTGTAATAAAACGGTGCAGAACTCTAATGAAAACAGGAGTCAATCTTTGTAACCTTTGATTACCCAATAATTTTACATGTTACCTCAAAGCTGTAAGCAAGAAAAGAAAAAGTTAAGTTGGGTTTAATCAAAATAAGATTTTTTGTGTGTGCTTCAAAAGAATTCAGTTAAATGAAAAGACAATGGAAAGAATCAGATATTTGCAAAATATAGATCAGATAAAGAACTGCCAGAACATGTAAAGAACACTTACAACTAAATAAGACAAATAGTCATAAAATGGGCAAAAGATCTGAAGAAGCAACACAATAATGCCAACAAGCATATGACAAGGTGTTCAGTATCATTAGTCATTAGGGAAATGAAAATCAAAACCATAGAGAAATAGCACTTTATACCCTCTAGGACATTTGTAATAAATGGACAGTAATGGAACCCTCAGATTTGCTGTAGGAATATAAAATAGCACAGATGCTTTGGAAAACTATTAGGTAGTTCCTTAAAACATTAAACAGATTTGCCAAATGATATAGAAATTCTTCTTTCCCAAGAGAATTGAAAATATTTGTAGGTGCAGAAACTTGTATACAAATTCATTATTCATAGTATCCAGAGAACAGGATCAGCCCAAGTATCCATTCATTGATAAATGGATGTAGAAAATGTATTTCCATATAATGCAATAGTTTTTTGGTGATAAAAAGGAATGAAGTTCTGATGCATGCTGCAGTATGAATAACCCTTGAAGACATTGTGCTGAGTGAAAGAAACCAGTCTCCAAATGGCACTTACTTTACATGACTGTATGCAATGTCCAGAATACACAGTCATCAGGACACATGGAGGGTTGGTACTGACTAGGGGCTGAGAAGTTCAGGAGATGGAAAGTTGAGTGCTAGTGGATTTGGGAATTATTTTTAGGGGTGATGGAAATGTTCTGGAATGATACTGGTAATGTTACGTAATTTTACAAATAGACTGAAAGCCACTGAATCTTAGGGGAAAAATTAAAGGTCCTAGTACATTCGTCACTGAAGAAACGAACGTCAGTGTGGCACCATCTACTGCGTTGTGCAGTATTCATTTTCAAATTCAGGGTTTGAAAACTTTTTGCTTTTCAAAATATTTGTTTGCTATATCTGTTGGTTCTGTCTGGTGAAGGTATTACACAAACTGCTGTCAAAGAAGAGCTTTTTAGATTCCAGCAGTACTTGATGAAAATGTACCTTTAAAATACATTTTAAATCATTTTAAAACACGGAGTATGAAACTATGTACACCTCAGGTGTGCTATTCCTGTTTATCAAGTTCTAACACAAGGGGGAGCCTTGTGTTAACTCGTGTTTCCAAGTTAACCTGGCTTTGTTGATGGCTTGAATTAAGTCCCACGCTGTTTCAGTGTATGTTTGGACACTCAGGAAATATCTTTCTGAATAGGAAGGTTTAGCTCTGTGGTAGTTTGACAGCAACAGATGTCTTCTTTCATAAAGTGAGTACACTATATTTCCAGCAACCAAAACCCAGTTCAGGAGGAGATTGGCATTGAGACTGAGTCTTATCTGTAAGCCCCCTATTTAAGTATTTTGTTTATCAGTGCTTCTATTTTCAATTCTCAATAAGTTGTCATTTTAATAGGAAAATGCAAATTTGATTCATTGTAACAAGTACATCCTAAACATTGTTTCCTGTATGTAACATAGTGGGATTCTGTATAAGATAGCATTGAAATTGTATGCAGTTGGTGATCTCATGTGGACTCTTTAAAAAAAAAAAAAAAATCAAACTCAAGCAGAGAATAGAATTGTGGTTAATGGGAGAGGGAAGGGGCCTGGGGATTGAGAAGAAATCGGTCGAAGGATACAAATTTTCAGGCACAAGGAGTAAATTTAGGACATCTCTTGTTATTCGGGAATTAACAAAGTATGGTCTGAGAGTTGCTAAGTTTTGTTTTCACCAGGTACCCACAAAAGGTTGCAAAGTCATGGATATATTAGCTTGATTTAGTCATTCCACAGTATAATCAGGTATCAGAATATCATGTACACCATAAAAATGTAACTTTCGTTTATCACTTAAAAACTAAATTGAATGACAAAAAAATGTAGGCTTTGGGGATCCTAGACATATTTTTCAACATTTAGTTTCCTATTCATTTCTGGCTGCATTGTCATGCTTCAGGGATATTTTGAAAGTAATTTTTTTCCCCTACTGAAGTTGCAGAGTATAATGAGAGATTTCTGGCTGGAAAAAAATGTACTGATTTTAAATAGTGTCTTTTCTGAGGCTTTGTCTTGGAGTTTATCCTGGATGTTTGTAAAGGCTGCTAGGTATCATGTCCAGTATTAGTATTTTAGTTGCTATCCCAGCAGTGGTATTTGGAAGGTGATACTTAACTGTTCTAGTCTGTTTTTTGCTTATGAAGCAGAGGAGTTACTGCATCCTCGGGTGTGGGACTTTTTTTTTATCAGAAGTGGGGTTAGATATGACCTGTGTCATTGGATTGCCTCCCGTGCTGAGACCTGTGTGGTGACATGCATGTACACTTATAGGAGGAGCAGCTATAAAGCTGTGGGAAGTGTGGGTCATAGGGTGTTGGATGGAAGGACATAGAAAATCAAAGAAGTATTATTGAGTGCTTATGTGTGGATGTTTATAAACACACCCGATCCTGCGTACAAAACCAAGTCATGTTTCTTTTCTGCTGTATTCACAGGTGATCATGGAGGAAGCACTTTACTCCCACCGAATGTCACAAATGAATTCCCAGAATACGGGGCCATGGAGGAAGGTGGAGAAGGCGTAAGGGCTTCTTTAGAGTTGGATGCAGAGTCTCTGCCATGCCGCCCGCCAGGGCAACAGAGGGTCCATCTTCTTGCTGGCCAAGACTCTGGGCTCCACAGTATTACAGAAGGACCAAAAGATGTCATTGAAGCCCCCTCTCAAAGTCACCTCAAGGAACAAAGTTTACAACCCATTGACTCTCTAATTTCTGCTCTGAAAGCCACAGAAGCCAGAATAGTTTCAGGAACATTGCAAGCTACAAAGGTACTGGACAAAGATGCTGTTTCTAGTTTTTCTTTTCAGCACGTAGGAAAAGAGCTGGACACTGCCAGTCATAAAACTCAGAGGGCCACTAAGCCATTCTCCACTGGCCAGGAACAAGATATACCTCTTACAGCCGAAGGAACAACTGAGGAAAATATTTATTTGAGCATCCAGAAGGATCTGACTGCACTGTTAACTGGAGAAAGTCAGGCTGAACTTTCCCATGTAACTAGTAACGGGAGAAAGGGGGCACTCTGTGAGCCAGAGCCAGCTTGTCCTGTGTCCTCCCGACAGAGCCCAGCAGTGACCTATAACTCTGCAGGCAGTGTTGGCTTTCTGAAAGAGCAGCTTTCTGACGTTGGGAGAGAGCATGCAGGGGCAGGTGATCGAGGCTCCATGGGACGTCCAGGCCGGATCAAGCATGTGGAATTTCAAGGGGTGGAAATATTGTGGACAGAAGGAGGGAAGAGAGAGACTCAGCTTCCTGTCGATTTTGAGATGTCCCTGGAAGGGGCAGCCTCTCGTGAAAGCAAGGAGTTTTCCAAAGTGCCAAGCCATCTTATCCCAGCTGCTGCTCCACGTAATTCGGTTGATTTAACTGAGCGTGTTGGGGATGAAACCTGGAAAGTTCCTTTGGAGAGGCCTGGCACTAGCTCAGGGACGTTTTCCCCGGTGCCTCTTGCTGAGAGTGGAGAGGATGAAGTCTTCCTGAAGGACAACAGACAACATCTGGAGAAAGCTGAGCCAGAGAGAGACAAGGGAAGGTGAGTTCCTAGAGTAGCCCTGCTGTTGCGATGGCTGCAGCAGGAGGGGAAACCATGGTCCTGTGCTTGAGGGAGCTCAACCCGCGGTTCTGCGTTGTGCCTTGTGTACAGTTTGGCTCTCTGAGGTTCTAATTGGCCACTGTCAAACTACGTTCAAAAAGTTTAAATGGGGAATTCCAGAAATAAGCAACTCATAAGTTCTGTTATACTATATTATAATGTACTGATTGTCATTCATTTTTTACTGTGCTTAATTTATAAATTAAATTTTATCACAGGTTTGTATGGGTAGGAAAAAGCACAGTATTCTTGGGGTTTGGTGGTGGTCTTGATTTCTGGCATCCCCTGAGGATCTTGGAACGTATTCCCTGAAGATAAGAGAGGACCGCTGTCCTCTGGATCTCCATCATAGAATGGAAGAAAAGTTATCTAGGTCCATCGTAGATGCTCTAAGACATTGAGGTGATCTTATAATGGAGTCTGTTAGGTATGGACCAGGGAAACATTTCAGAAGAGACTGAAACACTCAGCTTCACAAACCCATTTCCCTGATATTTTGTTGTATTTGACAAGGTTTCAAGTTTTTCAGCATCGAGGTAACTAAGGACTCTGCAGTTCTTTTTCACAGTATGCAAAGATTTGGACTTATTTGACACACCCTGTATAGTCACCATGTGTTAGGCATTTCTTTTGGGTATAAATGCCGATGGTGGCAGTGTAGCGTACATCCAGTTACAATGCAGCCTGCGTCCAGGTTCGAATGCAGGGGTTCTGATTTGAGCCCAGTTTTCTGTGTTTAGAGAGCACTTTTCCAAAGGGCAGGAGTAGGACTCTGCGATTCATTTGTTCCATGGTAGTCATATGGGACTCCCTTCTTCCCACGGTAGCACGTGTTTTGATTTGTGGCCCGGGAGCCTCAACTTGTATCACACAATATTTGTCTTAGTCTGTTTCGGACATCCATACCAACTTCGTACTTGGGTCAGTGACAACGGTGACCCATCGTCCTTCCCTCCCTCTGAGCGCGGCTTGACCGTGTCACATTCGTCTTGGAGTCATTAGTTGTGAACGGTACTGGAATGTGTACCTTCTCTCCTGTTAGCCCTCGCGACACTTCGTGGTACAGTTTTTGTGGGGAACGTCTGTCCAGGCTGAAGCGTTTTTTGTATGTTCCATACAAGGAGAGGCCTTTTCCTTGGCAGTTAACCAGTCCAGGATGCCAGTTAGGATCCTCTTTTATCCCAAGCACATAAAATCTCCAGGGCTCCCTCAAAACCATGTGGCACGTGGCCCAGTATTTATATTCCCACTGGAATGTGCATGTTTGCTCTTTTCAGATTAATTCTTCTCTCCTTCCCTTCCTTTCTTTCCACAAATATTTTTTTTCCCCATTGTTTCCTGTGTCCTTGACCCTGGACATCTGCTGGGTGGAAAGGAATGTTGAAAGTTGACAGGGTCCATGGTCACTCTTCTGGAATTTACTGCTGAAGAAAAACACTTCATAAATGCATTAATTAATGTGGGATCACAAATTGTGATAGCTACCGTGAAGGAAGAGAACAGAGACATGTTAGAATAATTTGGAGGGGGAGAGGCTAATTCAGTTGATGACTTGGGTAAGGCCCTTCTGTGGAAATGGTAATTAAACTGAGAGTTGAGGAATGAATGAGTTAGCCAGATAATAGGATCAGGCATCTGCCCAGAACTTTGTCTTATTTCCAGGGCAGCGGGAAGCCCTTCGGGGAGGGGTAAGCCCAGAGTAGAATTTGGTACTTGTTGGACCTTAGTCACTTAAAACATAACCAAGACAAATGCATGGTTGTCTTCTGGTAATAACTAAGAACATGGATTATTTATGAGATGCTTAATAGATGATTCCTGTTTCTCTTTACTCCCAGTAAAGTTGCTTAACGTGACATAGTTAGTGGCACAGCCAGAATTAAGCTCCAGATTTTTCTCGCCTTCCCCCCCCCCCCCCCACGCTGAGGATCAGCTTGGGGCCTAATGCATGCTAGGCAAGCACTCGGCCACCCCAGCTCTCTTCCTAAGTCTTAACCTCCTGCTCTTAACACTGATCTGCCTCACCAAGTTTTAAACTTCATTTGGTTGTACTGATTATTTTTTAATATTGGAAGAATGAGTTGCATATAATTTTTCATATTTGTGTGCCAAAATTAATGCCCTACCCTGTTTATCAACCAGAAGTTGGTTCTAGGTGCTTGTGATTTCGGGGACCCTTGCAGTTGCCAAGTCCCTTGGCTTTTCTTAGGTCGTTCATTGCCCTGGCACTTTCGAACCTGTGCTCTTTCTGCAGTGTGGCTGTTTTGTCAGCAGAGGGCAGCCTTTGGATTTAGATGTAATCATCCTTTCTGGGGCATTTGGTTTTATTTAAAGCAAAAAACATTAATGGATGAAAGTTCAGTGTTTTTTAAAATTTTTGTTGGTGTATTTTAATTACACTCAATGGTGGGATTACTTGTGGACTTGTATGAACATGACATAACAATTTGATCAGTCTCTTTTCCTAATGTCTTCCGTTTCAGTTTAGTGTATTTTTTTCTGAAAAATTTACTGTATCAAGTTTACATGATACATTCATTTGCTTCTGTCATGATTAAAAATGATGGTAGTTGTATATGGAGAATATATACAATATATGGAGAATAGCTAACCACTATGAGAGTTTGATATTTTATTCAGATACTCATTGGACTACATGCTTTCACAACACTAGGAAGCAGGTTTGAAACTTTATTAAATTATCTACAGGGTAGTCAGATGTATAAGAATTTTTTCAACCCAGATGTGTTTTCCATCTTCCTTCCTTGTGTGTGCGTACGCTCTTTATTTTTAAGAGAAAGGGACAGAGATGGAGAGAATCAGTATTTAGTTTTTCATGTGGTTTTTGTTGCTCCAGGACTTGCTATGGACATGGTGCTGGGGTTTGAACTCGTGTCCTTGGGCCTGCCAGGCAAACACTGTGATCGCTGAGCCACCTCTCTAGCTCCCCTTGTATATATGTTAAGCCAGGCATGGTGGTGCACACCTGTAATCCTGGTGACTCTGGAGGCTGAGGCAGGAGAATCGCAAGTTCTAGACCAACCTGGGCAACTTGGTGAGACCCTGCCTCAAAAAAAAAAAAAAAAAGGTGGGGCGCTGGGAGTGTGGCTCATGGGTAGAAGGCACCTGAGTACAATCCCTAGGACCTCCAAAAAATTAAAAAAAAAAAAAAACCCCAAAACCTAGAAAATCTAAATAGGTTAACACACAGGTTCTGTGAATCTGAGCTCCACCTACAGAACATAATCCTTTTTAGGTCGAAGTAGGGGAAAAAAAAAGTTAACCTGATATTGAAATTCTCCACTCTTGTTTACTTTACAGGGTCCTTGAGCAGGAGCACCACCTCAGGGGTGAAGAGGATGAGCTGCTTGGGCCTGGGTACACAGAGGACTCCACAGACGTGTACAGCTCACAGTTTGAGACCATCTTGGACAACACTTCCTTGTACTACAGTGCAGAGTCCTTGGAGACGCTGTACTCAGAGCCCGACAGCTACTTCAGCTTTGAGATGCCTCTTACTCCCATGATCCAGCAGCGCATCAAAGAAGGCGGGCAGTTCCTGGAGAGGGCCTCAGCCGGAGGCCATCAGGATATCCTGAGCGTCTCAGCAGACGGTGGCATAGTGATGGGCCATTCCGGTGGGATCGCTAATGGGCTGCACGATGCCAGCGACTCTGTCTACACCCAGGGCTCTGCAGAGATCACCTTCTGGGGAAGGTAGCGTCCACTCTCCCTCATTTCAGGGTGGCAGTTTTCCTGGTGTTCCTTCTTTGGGAAGCACCAGTGTGCAATAGATTTTTACAATTCTTTGGCCAATTTCTGTGCATATAAAGTAACGATGTGAGTAAAAAGTGTTTTGGGTTTTAAGGGCCGGCAAAGTACACTTTGGCTTGCCAAACTGGCCTGCTGTGAACCCTCTCTTGTATGTTGTTTCCTGGGTCACTACGTGTGGGTGACACTAGCAAATGCTGTTGGGGGGTGAGGAGGTGTGGCTGTGATGCTGCTGCCCTGAGGACAGTGGCCTCTGCTGCTGTAATCTGCACGGCATTATCTGGTGACGTGGGGCAGGCCATTTGTTTAGCTCAGATTCCTTAGCTGTAAGCTGAGGGTGTTGGCTTAGGTGGCCACCAGAGTCTCTTCCAGCCCTTCCTTCCCTGAGGTCCTGTTCTGTCTGGCTGTCTTCCTCTTTGAGATGGATGGGAGGATCTGATGTGGATAGAGCTGATGCTTTGCAAGTCTGTAAATACTTATTTTCATTACTTCAGGCTGTAAGTCTATCCGGGAGGGACAGTGACAAATTACATAGGCTACATGAACAATACCTGTCATTAAGGGATTCCTTAGGCGTTTATGGATTATCCAGTGTTTCATTTTTTTCTTATGCATCTTTGTCATCTGCCTGTCGGTGGGAAGAGAACACTAAACTGCATACAACTTACGAATTTCGTTTTTACATATTTTTTTCTGTGTGTTTAGGTGGCAGTAAAGGGAAGGTTAAATGGGGATATAAAGTATTTTAAAGCTCTATAAAAAGAAGTGCTTTTTCAAAAAGTCAGTATGTAGATTAGCTTTCTAGTGGCCCTCTCCAGTTGAATGGTTGACCCTGGGTTGGCATTTTCCATAACCGGTTTATAGGTTTGTGTCATTGGATGAGCAAATTCAAACCTGGCCCATTATACTATTGCAGTTCCGCGTTTCCATTTGAAATGGGCTGTGGGTGTGTGTTGTATATGGGTCACAGTGAGGAATGAAATAACACAAGGTCTCAGAAGCGCAAGACTTTGGTCTAAATTTCTTGAACAAGCCACTTATTCTTTCTGAAGGCTGGTTTATTTTTTGCAAAATGGGGTCAGTGATACCCTGTGTGCTGTGTGGCCATGAGTTTGATAGGGTTGGCAGATTAAAGCATGTGGCCCGGTGCCTGGTACAAGGAGGAGCTTGAGTACATGTTTGAATCTGAACTGGTAGGCTGGTAAGTCCAACTTCAGACTTCCCCTGACTCTGAAGGAGGGCGTACCTAAAAGGCTGTCCTGAGGGGAGGGTGCCCCTGAGAAGAGGATGACTTTGAGTGCAGTGAGTCCATGAGTGGAGGGTGTCCCTGAGGACCCCCAAGGGGAAGTTGTCCCTGAGGTTCTCTGAGGGAGGAGGGTCCCTGAAGGGAGTGTGTCCCTGAAGGTCTCCTAGGGTGAGTTTCCCTGAGGGACCCTGAGGGACTGTCCCTGTAAAGGGAGTGTGCAGAGAGTGGATGTTCCTAACTGGGCACACCCCTGAGAGGGGAATAGGTGTCCCTGAGAGGGAATGTTCCTCAGGGGAGGGGCGACAGGCTAGTCCTGTGCTTCCTCATCATCCCTGGCCACAGAATCGTGATAAAATGTGGTGCGGCAGCAATGCAGAAAAGTTCCCATCAGTTCCGACTCCACTTTCTAGGGTGACTGGAAGTTGTTTATGTTACAGACCAAAGCCAGGTCAAGAGGTGAGGCGGTCTGGGCTGAGAGGTTTACTGCATGCAGAAGCCACAGGGACAGTGTGTCCCTAGAGGTTAGAAGCCTGCTTCCGAACAGGAGGTCGCTGGGTGAAAGCCACTGAGAACAGGAAGTGGTTGTAGTTTGGGCAGTGTGGGTGCTGCTCATTAGCACAGACTCTTAAATCCTTAGAATATGGAGTAGGCCATAGTAATTTAGCACGTTGGATTTAGTGGTATCCTTTGGGCTATCTGAGATGAAGTTTTCAGCTCTGTCATTTGCATTATCAAACTCAGATTTTGCCAGGGGTAAAAGCCCAAATTCTAACACTGAACGAGAAGCATCTCGGAGGCTGGCCAGCTCAGCTTCTCGTCCGGTCCTGGCCCTTGTCCCCTAGGTCATTCCCCCTTTGCACCTGGGCTACAGTGACAGAGCAGCTTGACAGGACTCCTCATCTTGTGTTCTCTGACTTGTCCTGAGATAGGTTATGGGTGAAGGAAGTTTTATTTTGTGATATACATCTATATTCAGGGTTAAAAGGGGAGCAGACTTAATGATCCTAAGAAGTTTCAAAGAAACTTAGAAAGGTTTCATATTTTCCTTTGGTGTTTTGGAGAAGTTGCCATCTCAGAAGAATTGTGTTCATATTGTGGGTTGAAGTCCGACATTTGGCAGCTGGAAAGGGTCTTAGATAACCTTATTTTATAATGAAGGATCTGTGATCTAGGTTGGTGGGGAGACTTATCCAAAGTCACACGACTTTCTAGCAACAAAGCCTGTACCCAAGTTCAAGTCACCTGGCTCCTAGACCAAGCCCTCTGGCTTCTTTACCTGGTCTTTAATGATGGTGGTGGTTTTTGATGGTGGTTGGGGTATGTTGTTGAGTTTGAGGGGAAGCTTAGCAAGTCATTAATAAACGTGTTTCATAAAATTTTAAAGCAATCGATGAGCAGCCTTTTAAAACATCCCTATGCCAAGGTAAGGAGGTGGGCTTGGAGGTATTGAGCCCGCTGAGGAAATCCAGACTAGATTGCTGACTGCACAGTAGCCATTTTAATCGACTGTCCTTAGCCAATCATGAAGGGCTAGTTAGAATCAAGGAAAAGAATATTTTCCAACTTTGTTAGTAAATATAGTATTTACAAAGAAGGGCAGTAAGTACCACAAGTGGACGTGCGAGGTGCTCCCATCTCTGTTTAAGGACTTCCTGATTCCCTGGGTCGTAGGCTAGGGTTCTGACCACATAGACCAAAGGGAACTCTGAGGAAGGGATGAAAGAGGGGCAGTGAGATCAAATTCCCCCCAATAATGTTTGATATTCAGTAAGACACTTGAGGAAATTAGCCCCATCTCCAGTGAGGCATTGATTTTTAAAGTTTAAAATATGGGTTGTTAGCTAGTAGAAAATATTGTAAGACTGCTTTAGCTAGTTGCTAATTAGATTTTTATATCATATGTTGTATCCCTTAGGTTTTATTTATTAGGTAAAGCCATGGTGTTTAAGTCTCATCGTGAACTGGGAGAAAGCAAGAAGCTATTAGTGTTGTTATCTTTCAGATAAACTGAAGCTCAGAGGTTAAGTAACTTGGTTCAAGATTTCACAGATGGTAAGAGGCCCACCTAGTATCTGAACCCAAGGAGTCAGGCTCCAGAGTCATGCTCTTAGGAGCTGTGCTGAACTGGGCCCTTAAATCATGAGGATAACTTATACTGATTTCATGATAGATCCTAAATGGGACCAAATATCTTGAACAACAATGAAAATGTTTTGGTATTGCCTACAACTGTTTTTAAATCATTTCATATTTCAATGTAATTTTTTTGTCATTAAAGATGATTTCAGTGACAGCATTTGACAGCGATTTCTTTTGAGCACAGGCTGCTGTTCTGTTCCTTTGGGTCTCTAAAGAAAAGTAGGAATTGGAAGAGGGAGTGGTGATGAGCTCTTGGGAACTGTTTCCAGTCTTGCACTTGGTCATGCCTTGGTGGCCACAGGGAGATCAAGTTCTTCCCTGCACTCTCCCTACCTAAGTCAAGGAACAAAATACTCCAAATCTGTAATATTCTAATAGCTGGTAGGGAAGAACTGGGGTTTTTTTTTTTTTTTTTTAGTACTCATCTATTTGTATTTTATGGAAGTATTGTATACCTTTCTAATATCAAGTGATCACTCTTGGTAAGGAAAAAAAATGCCACTTTAAAATCCTGGAATCAGGGCTGGAGAGGTGGTTCAGTGGTATATCATTTACCTGACATGTGTGAGGACCCAGGTTCCATCCCCAGCACCAAATACACAACTAAGTGGAGGAAAAACAAAAAACCAGATGAAACAATAATAAAATTAACACACTCTCCCCCCCTCCCCCCCCCCCCCCAAAAAAATCCTGGAATCACTTGGAACAGCAATGATTCTCACAGGTGCTCTGGCTGACCATTCCCTGGGAGCTGCCTGTCTGCCATCAAACAGCTCAGGCTGCAGTGTAACACAATATTTTAATGAAGGGGAAAAGAGCAGCATCCCTCCCTTTGTGGTCCAAGTACATGGCACTCAGGCTGCCAGGGCCAGCGGTGCTGTGTGAAGTCCAGTCACATGGCTCCCAAATTAGAAAGGATAGAGAGTTACAGTTGTGCATATTCCAATGGGTTCCTTTGTGTCCGGGTGCTTCTCCCTCGCCGGCCTATCAGCTGAGGACCACAACTCCAATCAGTAAGTTCTCACCCAAAGACTGTAAGGCATGGATGTCATTGTGACCACACAAAGCTGAATACTGTCAGTTTCTATGAAGCTTGGGTTTGGACAGAGAGGAAAAGGGAGATGATAGCAAATGAGTAATACGGCAGGAACTTCTCTTCTGGCTTTCTGGAAGATGTGAAACTGCCTTTTAAAATTACCTTTTAAGGGTGATAGATGGATTTTGTGTCTCAGCTTCCTGGCTTTTCCTTGAGATCCAGAGGAGTTCGGAGGAAGGGGTGAATTACATCTGTGTGCAGCTGATGTGCCTGAGGAAAGTGCTTCAGTGTTCAGCCCACCCTGAATTTGGTATTTGTGGTTTTTCTGCCTTCCTCTTGCTCCCCCACCCCATCTCAGCTGGAACGCTGGTATTTAGAACTATCTTCTGTAGTCTTCAGTTTTTCTTTTAGTGTCTTTCTGTTTAGGAACAAGTCACATGAAATAAGAGTAATACAGAAAATTTTAAAAATATGATTTCAAATATTTTTCTGGCTTCCCAATTTAAAACCAGAAAAACATTTTAGTAGAGCATATAAACATGAAGAAAACGAAATAGTCTGGGGTTAGCTAATCTGATGACGAGGGGAACTATTTTGATTTTGTGACGCTGTCTCCAGGGATCTGGCTGCCCATGGCCCTCCTGACTTTTCTTCTGTCATTAGGATCTGGGAGCTGCGTTGCCTTAGGTTCATTGGGGATTGCTGTGGCTCTGTTAATTTCTTTAATTCTTTTACGTTTTAAAATTTGTTCTGTAGAAAAGGAGGGTCTCATTTTCTCTTTCAAGATTCCTGAAGTGGTTGTAGTGGTGAATTTTTATTTTTCAAATCACAGGGGTTCCTGCTCAGTGCTATGGGGTGGGGTTTTTACTGGGGCTCAACGACAGTCAGACTGGTTTTGAATCTGGTCACCATTACTTACTAGATGTGTGGTTGTGAGCAAATAAGATCTTGGACTGCTACAGGTGTAAAATGGAATTAATACCTACAGTACAGGAAGGAGGAGCAAATGAGATCAGTCATGTGAAAATCAAAAGAAAATCAAGCTAACAGTATCTGGCCTGTAGGAGATGATGATGGAGTTAATACCAACAGGAGAGGCTCTGGAGCAAGAGCCATGGTGCCACTCCCATGTACTCCAGCTGCCATCTGCCCTGGTACCCAGTCTTCCCAGCCCTAATCTGTCTGAGACACTTATTTCTGGACTTGCTGAAACATCACTTTTTATAAAGTGCATTGTGCTGTGGTAGGGGGAGTAAATTTGTGGATTATTGGCAGCTTGATCTTGGGTAGGTTGATTTGTTCATGGGACTTTGATCCTTATCCAAGAAAATGAAAATCACCTTGCCGGGAAATTTAGCGTTCTTATAACTTTTTGTAAGGATTTGCTGCGTTCTAGACAGTGAGTATTCATCTTAAGTGTGTCATGGGCTTTGTCGTGGTCTAGGTAATACTTTAAGGAAAAATAAGAGATAAGAAAAAGACTGCTGAAGAAAAAATTAAGACCCAAGGATTTGGTACCTGGGTGTAAGATGTGTGGGGCTCTCTCAAGCCGATGGTGAGATTCCAAGCAGGATGACTTCATTGCATCGAGAAGTGGTCAGCGGGAGTTGGGGAGAGCAGCAGGTTTGTGGGAGAAAACCTCTTGAGGTCAGCTTAAGCAGGTTGAGTTTGAGGAGAGCCAGGGTCCTTCATGGGAATGTGGTCGAAGCTCACTGGAGAGACTTCGCAGTCACCCTGTCCCAGGTCACCCTTGGAGCTGTGGGAGTGAGGAGGCTCTAGGGGCAGGAGAGGGCGGAGGGTGGGCTTCGGTGGTGCTCACCCTCACAGAGAAGCACCTGGGGCTCCTTGTGACTCCTGATGCTGTCTTTGTAGAAAGCCAGCAGCATTGGTTTCCTGGCAGCCCCTCTGAGCGTCCTCCCTCTCCACAGTGGGTTGTGTGTGAGGGAACCCAGTGTGGAAGTCCAGTGCTCTGTTACTAAATTCTTCCTGTGCCCTTCACAGGGTCCTGGCTGCTGGTCAAGGGCCCTCCGTTTGTGGTGCTTCTTGTATAAATTTGTGATGACTTCAGGAAATGGCCCTAGATTTGTACCAGCTATTCTGAGAGAGTTTGTAGTTCTGTGGTTTAACCATAAACAACCAACCATATTTCCATGGATGCTGGTGAATATTGGCGTGAAGGAGCTTGGATACTCAATGTCTTTCATCAGTCGGCCTCAAATGATAAAGGGCATTGGAAGCATAAATTATTGCTTCCAATCATGGCTCTAAATAAAAATTTAGATGGAGATATTTTAATTGGTTGGGGTGATAGACACAGCCATTATTTTATTCATACATCAGTGCAATATTTAACTTTTAGAGGCAGTGACCAGTTGCTCTCAGCAGAGGTTACTTAACATGTTTACATGCCCTGGATGTCATGCATGGATCCTTGGTTTGGGAAGGGAGAAAGACATGGGCCTTCCCTACCTATGTAGTTCTCTGAAAATATTTTACTTAGAACTACAAAATTTACCTGAACCCCAAATGGGTACTTTTCCAGTGATCTAATCTTGTTTCTTTTTGATTTTTGTGTTTTGTGAGCAGAAGTAGGGTTCATTTTTTTGAATTGGCTCCAGCTCCTAGCAGGCCTTTGTCATCAGCACCCAGAGATGGACAAAGGAAGTTGAATAGAATCTCGCGAATGCTGTTGAAGATTAATGTTAAACTCTACCTAAACCAGTGGTAGACACATGCAGTGGCTTCATGATCCCCATACTTGACACACCGTTTCATTGCCTGTGTCTGCACCTCCATGTGCTGGCCTCAGTCTATGTGAAAGGAAAGCCTTAAAATGCACTAAAGAACTGAAATTTTGTGACCTTTTTGCGCATCATCTTGTCATGAAACGACATTCACTTGGGTACTTGTTAGAAATTCAGAATCCCTGACTTCACCCCTGATCTACTAAATTAAATCTGCAATTTAACACAATGCACAGGTGGTTTATGTATACACTGAAGTTGGAGAAGCACTTGTCTACAGCTATCCATAAACCATGTTTGCACCATATAGCCGACAAACTGCAATTCTCCAACTTGACAGCATGTTCGAAACATGTGAAGGGTTCTGTCCAATTCGGATTCCCCAGAGGTTCTGGACTGTTGGTCTAAAATGATGCCTGGACACTGATAGCTTCCCAAGCTTCCCAGTTGATTCTGATTTGCAGCCCAGCAAATCAAATATCCTTTACTACTGTCAGGTGTGATCCTAGACTAGCAGCATGGACATCAGGTTGGACCGTGTCACAAATGTGGTAGCTCGGGCCTCACCCGGAATCTGCTGAGTCCAGTTTGGGTTGTAACAAGTTCCCAGGGGATTCCACAAGACCCAAAAGCTTTAGAAGCACTCACTGGAACCTGTTTAGAGGCAGAAACAAGGCTGAAGAGGACACAGTTGCTGTCCCAGGTTTGGCAGGCCTGTTAAAGGTTACTGTGCTTATGGAGAGAACCTGTAACAGGCGCATAAAAGCGGAGTGTCCCTGACGCTGGCCATGGGAGTGACTTCTTGTGTCTCTGCTGTAGTGATGTATAGGGGTGTACTGATTAAAAAAAAATCATTAGGAAACTGGCTGGAGCAGTGGCTCAGCAGTTATGGTGCTTGCTTGGCATGTGCAAGGACACATTCCAACCCCAGCACCATGTAAAGAAACAAGTGTTGGAGCAACAAAAACCACATGAAAAACTAAAATTCTCTTACTCTGTCCCTTTCACTTCAAAAACAGAAAAACCAGTATTAAGGATTTTGTGTGTGTGTGGGGGGGGGGGGGGGGGGTACTGAGGAATGAACCCAGTCTATCACTGATCTCCATTCCCGGTCCTTTTAATTTTTTAAGTTGGTCTTGCTGAGTTGGTTAGGGCTTCACTAAGTTGTCCAAGTTGGCCTGCAACTTGGGATCCTCCAGCCACTGCACCTGACTGTGGTTTGAATCAGAAAGACTTGAGCTGAAGGGCCTGGGGTGGTAGTGGATCTAGTGGACCCTTTAAGAGGTGGGGCCTATTTGGAGGAAGTGAGGTCGAAGGGGTGTGCCCTTGAGGCATCAGGACCAGCCCCTTCCCTTCTCCCTGGCCCCCAGGGGTGAGCAGCTTCATTCTGCCCCACAAGCTCCTACCATGATGCACACCTCATCATAGGCCCAAAGTCACAGGGCCAGGTGACCACGAACGGACTGAAACCCTGGAACGGTGAGCCCAGATAATGCTTTCCTCCTTTCATATTGATTATCCCAGGTATCTTCTCCCAACAAGGGAGAGGCGACCACCATAAATATAGTTAGGTGGTGGGTTTGGGGTTCTTCAGTCAGGTTTCCTGGGTTCAGTCTAGTGA